>JAUPMG010016444.1:0-14910 GCA_031762675.1 Pachysandra terminalis
CAGGGAGTCCGTAAGTTACCTGTTTTCTTATTTCTAAAAAATATTAAATTCTCTGTATTTATCTATTACTTAAAATAGGATAACAAACTTCTATAATGTTTAAGTTGTAGAGTTCTATTAGTATTAGGATACTACTTGTTAAGGAATTATTCTTGTTTTGCAAAAACAAGGGGTCCGTAAGTTACCTTTTTTTTTTTTTTTTTTTTTTTTTCTATATAAGTTACCTGTTTTTTTTGCTTCTAAAAAAGATTTAAATTCTTTGTGTTTATCTATTACTTAAAATAGGATAACAAACTTCTTTATAGTTTAAGTTGTAGAGTTCTATTAGAATTAGGATACTACTTTTAAGGAATTATTCTTGTTTTGCAAAAACAAGGGACCGTAGGTTTCTAAAATCATGTTTTTTTGTTTACAAGAAAGAGTTTAATTCTCATTACGACACTAATTAATACACATGTTGTTATTTTGTGTTTATCTATTACTTAAAATAGGATAACAAGAAGAAAAGGACACAAAATTTGAAATTAGAAGTATATCAATTACATAAAAGGAAGCAGATTTTGAATCGTTAAATCGCAATTGACTCGCGATTCACGATTTAATCATGCTAGTCAAATATGACTCTAATGACTTGACCCAAAAATGAATCAACCAAGCGAGTTAAATCGTCAACTAGGCGATCGAGTTGACTATATGATTCAAACAATGAATCGTACGATTTTAACAACAGAGCACATAGGGCAAACATGTGGAGATAATACCATAAAAGGTTTCCTCTTTTGGAGGGTATTCAGTCGTATTTATACGATAAAGAATAGCGGTCCAAACAAAAGCTTTTACTTTGGGGGAGAGAGGAGCCTAACCCCCAAAGCAAAGGAGGGGAAAAAAGAAGGGGACATTGTGGATCGATCGGCATCAATGACTGCCGAAACAAGTGAACCGAAAACACTCGCACGGGTCAAGACACCAAGCTTTAGAATCCTCAAAATTATCAATAATGACAACATTTTTAAGGGACTCGACCAATACAGCCAAATCATCAAGTTTAGCCCACCTAGGATCCCTTCTAAAAGGGAGATTCCAAGAAAGCCCGAAACTAGTCAAACTAATTGTCTCAGACACCAACGAATCCTTATGGGAACAGATAACAACAATCCTGGGGGACCGGAAAGCAAGTGTGGATTCCTCCCACCACAAGTCAAACCAAAAAACGTACAGAATTACCAGACCCAACATAAAATCTCACATACTTACAGAAGTTAGCGTACAAATCAGAAATAGCACACCATGGACTAGCCGATTTAATTTTAGCATTGTGGTCAATATCCCATCCATTCTCATGCACACTATACTTGCTAGCAATAATGGACCTCCAGAAGGCCTCTTTTTCCTTACTAAATCTCCAGAGCCACTTACCCAAAAGAGCACGGTTCCTAATTTGAATGTTCCCCAAATTGAGACCCCTTGATCCCTACTTTTGCACACCTCCTTCCATTTTACTACATGATCTATTTTCTTTTCTCCCCCATCACAAAGGAAATCTCTCTGAAACTTCTCAATTCTATTGCTAACCGAAACTGACATCTTGAAAAGAGACATATAATACGTGGGAATATTACCTAGAGACGATTGAATCAAGGTAATACGCCCACCAAAAGAGAGGTAATTTCTCTTCCACGAAGCCAATCTTTTTTTCCATCTTGTCTATCATTGGATTCCAAAATTGTGATCCTCTTTGATTCCCATTCACAGAGATCCCCAAATACTTCATAGGCCACTCACCTAGACTACAACCCATAAAACTGGCACACTCCTGAACAAAACCCTCCTCCACATTAATTCCTATTAAGTTGCTCTTCTCCAAATTAACTTTGAGTCCAAACATCATTTCAAAACATCTAAGGACATAATTAGATCAGAATAAAATTTCTTTAGAAGCCTCCAAAAAAATCATAGTATCATCAGCGAATTGCAAATGAGACACTTCGACTTTATCACTCCCTAGCTTGAAACCTTGGATCTTTCCTAATTCACCAGCCCTAGAAAATAGGCAACTCATAACATCACTGAACATGGTAAAAAGAAAAGGAGAAAGTGGATCTCCCTACCTTAAACCCCTAGAAGAAGGGACAAGACCAAAAATCCCCCCATTGAGGCAAAAAGAAAATTGCACTTTGCTAACACAACCTCTCACCCACTTACACCATTTTTCTAAAAAAACCTTTCCATCTGAGAACAGACTCTAAACCCCCACTCCACCCTATCATAACCTTTTTCCAAATCCACCTTCAGAACCAACCCAATTTCCTTTAATCTGTTTTATTCTCAATGCATTCATTTGCCATTAGTAAACTATCCATGATTTGCCTTCCCTGAATAAAAGCACTTTGATTCTAAGGCACTACTTTTCCTATCACCAATTTCAATCTGTAAGCTAAAGTCTTTAATATTAATTGCACCTTTAATCTTTGGGATGAGCACAAGGAAAGTAACATTAGTAGCTTTGTTGATGATACCACTAGAGTGAAATTCATTGAACACTTTCATCAAATCCGCTTTGATAACATCCCAACAATCTTGGTAAAAAGCTATATTAAAGCCATCCGGACCGGGGACTTTATTCCTATCCGTCTCCCAAACTGCTTTTTTCACTTCCACTTCTTCAAATTCTTTGTCCATTTCCTCCACGGAGCTAATATCCAACCTATGGCCCTCCAAATTTCTAACATCAAAGATGAGATTCTGATCTGAATGATAACGATTAAAAAAGCAATCCTCCTTCTCAATTTCCTTATGATCTTCAATAATTGAACCATCCCTTTCCAACATCACAATACTATTTTTTTTTTCTTTCTAAAGTTGGCCATCTTGTGATATTTAATTGTACTTGTTCTGGATAACCATCTTTCTTGGGGAGATGATAGTCGTTCTTCAAATCCTATACTGAGTAATATAATTTAGGGCGCAACATCAACACCTAGCTAACATGTCCTAGAAACACAACAGAATACGACAAACTTCAAAAAGGCATAAAGGTTTCATTAAGTGCAATCAGAAATGTTTCCTAAAGAACAAATCGTGCTTTCCTCGAGCAAAGCTAACAAGTTCTCATCTCATCAATGATCCATTTTGTGGTTTTGGACAATCCCTTCTTTTGTCAGACCTGTAGCCGGTATATGAGTGATTATTTTCCATTAAGCAATAGTAAAGGAAATTAATGTCCTTGCAACCATTTCCTTCTCTCAGTGATTCTCTGTTCACTATCATGTTCTTATCTCACTGATTTTGGTGTTTCACTTTTCAAATTGCCGGAATTTGGTGATGTTGAACTACAAGTTTAAACAAGCCTGATTGATAGACCACTTATTGTGCTGGAACCAAGGTTGTTGAACAATGAATTATACTGAAAATTGTTAGGGGCACTTAGAATTGAATCGTAATTTTAAATCATAAATTATAGAACTAATAGTAGTTTTTTTTTTTTTTTTGACAAGTAAAGTTGTGATCCAACTTCTTGCTTTCATGGCGACTTCTCCTGCTTCTTGCTTTCATGGCCACTTCTCCTGCTTCTTGCTTTCATGGCCACTTCTCCTGTTTTCATGGCAACTTCTTGCTACGTTGTTTCGATCGCTGATCCGATCTGAAGTATAGGAGTTTATAGCATGGAGAGACGTTTCTTTGTCATAGAACAGAAATCGTATGAGGTTACAGTGTGGAAAGAACTGAATCCTATACTGCTAGATTCTTTCGTTCGAACAGATCTAGCGATAGGGTTTTGTCACTACTCGAAAATGTAACGCCAGAGGTGGGCTACCTTCTTCTATCGCAGCAATCAGGTCATGGGCATGGAAAATCATCATTTTCCCTAAAGAGTAGAGAGGTTCGGGATGGAGGAGATTACACGAGGTGCTTTCTTTGAAATAAGAGTTGCGTCCTAGCAACCGCAGATCTACTTTCGGCAACCCTATCTCGAACCCCGCTTTCACCCCCAGGTTTTTTGGAGGTTATGACTTGTTCAAATGGCCGGGGAATACTCATTGGAGGTATTGCCGGGATGAGAACAACGTGAAATGCACTAAACTTCCTCTCCCAGAGGATTATCGGTTCCTTGATTTATGCGTGATTTGTGAGATTGATGGAGATATACCGAGTGATGAGACTCTGCTGGCCTGGACCATATCTAGCTGATCAGTACCTTTCGGGTTACAAGTGAAGAAATTACGTTTTTGTAAATTCCTCTTTTATCTTCCTACAGAGGAAGCGGATTTACGCATCATCAGTCGTCGTCTGTGGAGATGCGGTTCCTCCACAGTTTCTGTTTTGAGGTGGTTTCCTGAGTTTGGTTGTCGCTCACTGGAAGCCTAGGAAGAGGAAGTTTGGGTTAGAGTGATAGGAGTCCCTATACATTTCTGGTGCGACAATTTATTCAAGGCTCTCGGAGACTATTGCAGGGGATTTGTTCAATCGGAGCCTGTCTCAAGGATGGGAAAAGATTTGCAAGGGGTTCGTTTGACGGTGAAGAAGCCGAGTGAATCGATTCGACCATTCCAAGTACATTTAGAAGCAAGGTCGGAATGTGTTGTGTGTGCGCTTTGGTGGGAGAATACTTCGGTGACGATGGTATTGCAGCGAGATGTTGTTGACAAGAGTTGTTCTTTGGAGACTAGTAGGGTTGCATCTTCGCACAGCTCCGAAGAAGAGGATGTACGGTCTATGTTTGGACATTTAAACCCTAACCGTAGATGTCCTGTTGATCCTAGGGATGAAATTGCAGGTAATTTGAATTTTGAACCCAATTCTTATGGACCTTCTGAGGTGTACCATCCATGTAAGCCCGTGACTTATCAGGCCAATGGAATAGTGTTTGGGCAGACAGATATCGGGCAAGGTTCAGCTGAATCGAACTCCTTGCCTTTGGGCCCTGCAAACAGGCCCATCTCTGTAGGCAGCCCTTCTTGTCAGAGTGGTGGATGCAGTCCACTAGGTAATTCAGAGTTGGACTTGGGTTTGGATAAGTCTGCAGGGAGGAGGAATAACAGGGAGCATCAGAGATTAGTATGGACCCTGAATGAACCTGAAAACTCAGATGTAAGGAGCTCATGTAAGAGGAAAGTCATAGGGGCCAGTGAAGTGCCATCATGAAGATGAAGATTTTATCCTAGAATGTAAGGGAACTTAATGCCATGGATAGAAGACTTTCCATCAAAGCGGCATTGGAGGTGTGGCAACCTGATATCGTCTTTTTTCAGGAAACTAAGTTGCAAGTGTTATCAAATCGGATTATGTTTAATGTTTGGAAGGAAAGGGAGATCGGGTTCCTTTCGTACCAGCTCTCGGGACTGCAGGAGGTGTGGTGCTGGCTTAGAGGAATAATTTGTTTCAGTTAGCAGAGGGGGTGATAGGGAAATAATCGGTCACTGCAGTTCTTAAAATGATATCTGAAGAGGTTAATGTCTTATGTACTGCAGTTTATGGACCCAATGAGAGACAATTACTAGCGGATCTCTGGGTGGAATTGGAACAGGTTCGAAGGGGGAGAGACTTTCCGTGGTGCATTGGAGGAGATTTCAACATCACTAGGTTCCGTTCTGAAAAATCAAGCTTGTGCAAGAGACCCTCTTTCATGATGGGATTTACGGATTTTATCAATAAAATGGAGCTTGTTGACATTCCTATGTTAGGTGCTTCATTTACGTGGAGCTATAATCAAGAGAATCCAATGTTGTCTAAGTCGGACAGATTTTTGGTATCTCTGTCATGGGAAGAACATTTAGCTGCTGTTGAGGTCCGGGTCTCACCTAAACCTATTTCTGACTATCGCCCCATTTCACTTGAGTGTAAAGATGTCTTTTTGAGAGCATGTCCCTTCAGATTTGAAAATATGTAGTTGGAAGATGTTGATTTTGTTCCCAAGGTGAAAGAGTGGTGGGACAATGCTTCCTTTTCTGGTTCCCCCAGTTTCATTTTCTGCAAAAAATTGAAACACTTAACGGTTGAGATTAAGAAGTGGAATAGGGATTCTTTTGGGAACGTAGGGGTGAAAAAGAAAGAATTACTCTTAAAGATCAAGGAATTAGACCCTTTGAAGGAGGCTTGTGGCTTGGATGGGGCCAAGAAGCGTCTTTGGGAGAATCTGAAAAAGGAATTATCCAAGAATGCAAAATTAGAGGAAATTTCCTGGAGGCAAAAGTCAAGAGCACTTTGGCTTAAAGAGGGAGACAACAATACCAAGTTCTTTCATAGCATGGCTAATTTCAGAAATAAAGTGAACACCATCAGGAGGGTGGGAGTGGAAGATGCTATTTTTGAAGAGGTGAATGAGATTAAACATGCCTTGGTATCATATACAGGAACCTGCTTTCTGAACAGGTAGTTAGAAGGCCTCTCTTAGACGGGTTGGAGTTTGACACACTTGATGAGGAAGCTAGGGATTCTCTAGAAAGAAGCTTTTCAGAAGAGGAGGTGTGGGAGGTGATAAAAGGGATTAACGGGAACAAAGCTCCCGGCCCTGATGGGTTCTCATTAATGTTTTATAAGAAGTGCTGGAATATCATCAAATTGGATTTGATGAAGGCGATTGAAGAGTTTTACTTGCATTATTCCTTCGAAAAAAGTGCAAATGCTACGTTCATCTCTTATCCCTGAGAAGGAAGGGCGGTTAACGTAAAGGATTTTAGGCCTATTAGCTTGGTAGGCAGCTTTTACAAGATTATTGCCAAAGTGTTAGCCAACAGATTAAGGCGTGTACTACTGAACATTATTTCTCAAGAACCAAGTGCTTTTATAGGAGGTTGCCAAATCTTAGATGGGGTTGTCATTGCCAATGAATGCGTGAATCTGCTCAAAAGGGGTAACAATGATTGGGTTTTGTGTAAACTTGATTTAGAGAAAGCCTATGATTTTGTTTGTCGGGATTTTTTATTGTATATGCTTGGCAAGTTGGGGTTTGAAGTGAGATGGAGGAGGTGGATCAAATCTTGTATATCTACGGCATCTTTCTCGATCTTGGTGAATGGAGTAGCTTCTGGTTTTTTCAGTTCATCGAGAGGGTTACACCAAGGTGATCCCCTTTCCCCTTTCTTATTTTTGGTGGTGGTAGAGGCCTTCAGTAGGCTTATCAACAAGGCTGTTCAAATGGAGGTGTTAGAGGGAGTGAAAGTTAGCATCGAGGGCCGATCATTTCTCACCTTCACTTTGCCAAACCCTCATTTTTTGTAAGGCGAGCTGTAATCATCTTCTGGTGTTGAGATGTATTTGTGTTTGTTTTGAAGCACTTTCAGGTCTGCGGATTAATTTCAGCACAAGTGAGTTGATAGGGATCTGGGATGGGACTATCAGTGACCATCTTAGAAGTATTTTGGGCTGTAAATTGAGATATCTTCCTATTACTTATTTGGGGCTTCCTTTGGGGCTTCTTATAAATCAACAGCTGTTTGAGGCAGTAGAGAGATGTGAAGGGAAATTATCTCTTTGGAAGTCTAGATATCTTTCTAAAAGAGGGAAAATGGTTTTGATAAAGAGTTTGTTGCCTAACTTACCGACTTATTTCATGTCAGTGTTTGTGATTCTGGCTTCGGTGGCTTCCAGAATCGAGAAACACCAACGCGATTTTTTGTGGTGCAGTATGGGGGAAGAACAGAAATTTCACTTGGTTAATTGGAGTGATGTATGCAAATTGAGAGAGAATGGTGGTCTTGGAATAAGAGGGTTGAAGAAATTCAATGAAGCCTTACTAGGGAAGTGGTTGTGGAGATTTGGAGAGGAGAGTGGTAGCCTTTGGAGAAGGGTGATCGAGGCTAGGTACGGAAGCTCTTTTGGGGGTTGGTCTTCCCTACCCGTCCAAGGTTCTTATGGCTCAAGTGTGTGGAAAGGCATAGCCAAGTTGAATGCTAGCTTTGAGGTTGCTACTAGGTTTGAGGTTGGGGAGGGTAACAGAATCAGATTCTAGACAGATCCTTGGGTGGGTAATGGTGATGCTGTGCTCCATAACCTTTTCCCTGATCTCTTCAGGTTGGTGCAAAATCAATATATTTCAATTTTGGAAGTTCTTGTTAGAGATAATCATGGAAGATCTTGGAATTTGAATTTCAGAAGGCCCCTATTTGATAGGGAAATGGTATCAGTTTCTCAATTATTGCATACACTCCAAGGGCACACTTTCAACGAAGGTTCGGATACTGTTGCAGTGCAGCTTAGTTTTTGAGGTGTGGGGTTTCTTTTTGAGCAGGTTTAAGGTGGATTGGGTTATGCCTAAAGAGGTTTATGATCTTCTTCTCCGTTGGGATTGGATGAAAGGTGGGCCTATAAAAGCAATCCTTTGGAATTTGTGTCCAGCTGCAATATGTTGATCCCTTTGGAAAGATAGAAACAGCCGGATTTTTGAGGAGAAGGTGAAGAATGTTGAACACATTAAGGATCAGATCATATCTACACTATATTCTGGATTGACACTCATCACAACTTCAGCCATATCCAGTTCTATCAGTTTAAGGGAGAATGGGATTTCTTGTGATTAACCATCATACTTGTTTTCTGGGTTTTTGAGACTTATCAGACTCGTTTTGTTACTCTGGTTTGTCTCTTTTGCGTACACTCTCAGTGTACAGTTGTAAAATGGGGGGCTTGATATCTGTATATGGCTTCTGTCTGATAGATACTTTTATATTATACTAATACAATACATATTACCTACCAAAAAAAATTATCTTAGGAAAAGGCTTTCTTGTTAAAATAAGTAAACCATATATCTCTATGCTGTTTAGTCACTCTAGAGTACTTATTCTATATAAAGGATAGAACAAAAAAAAATGAAGTTTTTCACTAAAAAAGAAAGAGCTTAATCGTTTTAATTATATGAATCATAATCATAAATTGTAAGATTTAATGCATGAATCATACAATTCAAACATGTCAATTTTTTCACTCATTTAAATCGACCTAGGGTCAGATCAAATTGTAGCAGTCATACAATGAATCATATCAAATCAAATCACAAGATTCATACAATGAATTGTATGATTTTAACAGCAGAGGCTGAAACTGTTAGGCCTCTATCAGATGGCATGATGAGGGTCCAGAATAGGGCAGAACACTTGGTAACTACATCAAGGATCTATAATGGAACCTAATAAGAAAATCCAGAGAATATCATAAATCAATAATTCTGGGCATTAATATGAACATTTTCTTTTCTAGGAGGATGCAGATAAAGTATCTGAGACAACTATGGTATTACGAAAACTTTCACAGAAATTCCCGAGATGAAGGAATAAGAACTCTAGTTCAGATCTTTAGGGTTCATAAATCATCTCCCTCAAAAAAGAGATCCAAGTATCAGAACACAAATAAGACAAATAAGAAGGCTAATCAAAGGGATGCATGTTCACTCTTCCTTCGAGAAAGTTACTGCAGTCTCACTCCATTATCAATACAACTTAATAATTGGTGACAACATTGCAACAATGTGACCAATAGGAGACCGGTGGACATAATCTATATACAAGGCAGGATGTTCACTCTTCTTTTACGGTTCCTATTCAGTAATAACAAGGATTAAAAGATTATTGAATTTCTATTTCTTTTTCACACTTCCATAGAAAGGTAATTATACTTGAAACAGTATATAGCAAGACTTTCTGATAAATCCAACATGATGTCTGCAATGACATAAAATCCATTACAAGAAAAAGAATTCACATACTTAAAGCAATCCCACCACCTAGAAAACCCATGAAATATAAAATCTGTGCATCTCAATACCGGTTAAACCCAGCATAAAACCTAAGCTCTGCACTAACATTATAAACCCCTCCAGGAAAAAGAATTCACTTACTTAAAAGCAATGCACTACCATGAGAATCAATGATGACACTCCAAAGTAAGTTCTCAGACTTCGGATCTACAGGTGAATTTTCACCAAAGTTTTTGAAACACATACAAACTATCTAAAAAGGCGAATCGAGAACATCCAACTTGCACACATAATCCAGATCCGAATCAATCAAAATCCCGCAAAATAACAAACAATTCATGTAAACCCCTGGCACTAAAAGTCAAAAACAAAAAAAAAAAAAAAAAAAAAACAGAACCATGAAACCGAAATTGAACATGGGAACATATCCATATATTCAAAAAGACAAGAAAAACGAGAAAGGAACAAGAACTAATCAAAAACCCTAACAGTGCCACAGTTCTGTTAAAACAAAACAATTAGAGCTAAGGAAACCTACCAAAGAACTCCAAATCAAGAACAAGAAAAATAAAAAGGAAAATGAAAAAAAAATCCCTAAAACGAAAATCAAAATTAAACCCATCCTACATAAATCCAAACCGATCTAGACACAAACCAAAATTCAGAACCAAATTAACATAAATGGAATAACTCACTTGTAAGACGATGGCGAGGGTTCTGCAGAGCTTCCTTCAAGAAGGAATCCACCTGAGAATCGCAAACCTCCTTTTCTTTCTGGGCAAAGCTATCTTGCTCAGGGAAAGAAGAATCCATCTCTATAGACGAAGAAGAAGAGAAGCTCTCTCTCTCTCTCTCTCTCTCTCTCTCTCTCTCTCTTGTTCTTCTTCTCTCTCCTTCCCTTATGACGGAAGGGTCAAGAAGAAGACTTTCGTTCTCCTCAGCATCAGAAAGCAGCTCTTCTTATCCCTCAAAAAGAAGGAATCGATATAAAGACTTCAGACATTTATATGTCCCAAAGCGAGTGGGAAAAAGGCCGCGATTTCTCCTCCCAAAAGTCGCTCCGACCGTCCAATTTCAGCCGTCCACTTGTCGTCCCCTGATTATTTTGTCTGGATCTGCTCCTCCAATGGTTCATCTGCTGCGCATCCAAAACAATTCTAGATCTGTCTCCGTGATTATGAATCTGGTGGACACGGACCTGGGTTTTAAGTTGGGATCTTGTATCGAACCGGTCCCGACTGATCCTGATCCGGATCGGCAATACCGGCCGGTACTGGCCGATCCAGATTCAATCCAAATTTTAGATCACCTTTGAAAAAAAAAGAAAAATGGATCGGTTGGACCGATCACTGGAATGACAATACCGGTCGCCGGACCGGCTGTACCAATCGGGACCGGTCAGTATCGAACCGATACAAGCTGATACATGTTGGATCGCTAATTTTATAAGTTAAAACAAAATTAAAAAAAAAAAAAAAAAAAACTTTGGATCGGTTGGACCGGTCTGGATCAGCCGGTCAGTATCAGTATTGGTTGGACCGGTCTGATCCAAAGCCACTTGATACAATAGTTATATCGTGGCTTGGGATTGGACGGGTTTTTGCCATTCCTGGAACAGGACTGGATCGGTCCAATCCTTGAAACCATACTTTGGTCATGCGATCCAAACGGACCCTTTGATCATTTACTGTGAACAATGGGATACTTTTGTCATAGAAGGAACACGAATGGTGTGTAAGTACATAGGGGTGCAATTCGGTTCGGTTTGACTGACATTGATAAAGGTTAACCCAAAACTAAACCAAACTGAATTGAGAACCGAAACTTCCTTACCCGAAAATCAAACCAAACTGAAATGGGAAACCCTAAACCCAAACCAACCCAACCCAAATTGTTGTTTCGATTCGGTTTGGGTCGGGTTAGGTTAGGTCGATTTAACATAATGTTTTTAGAATTATATTATACATATAAAATACTATGTTTAATATATCATATATAATAGATAATATATATATATATACACACACACTATAATTTGGTCTAAATTGGTTCGGTTCGGTTCGGTTCGATTTAGAATATGCACTTAATTCAATTTAACCGAGACTTCAACCCAAAACCAAACCAATCTAATTCAATTTTATAATTTCAAAATCAAAACCGAACCAAATAGTTATAAACCCAAATCAAACCAAACTAAGAGTGGTTTGGATCAGTTCAGTTTCAGGTTTAACCGACCCAAGTTGCACCCTAGTAGGTAGTGTCCAAGATCAAAACGAGAAAACATAGGGGTTTTTAACTCAAAAACAAAAAAAGCTATTAAGTCCAAAGTTAGCTTGCAAATTCATGATTTGATTAGCTTCTCGATAAATCCAAGATTATATCTGTTGACAGTCATTTTTCGCAAAGGTGCCATGCCATCAATTGAGGATGATGTGGTGGGTCCATGTCACCCCAGTCATCATCACTCTTGAAAATTACCAAAAATGAAATTGGAGATATTAGAGATTTTTCACAACTTAGTCAAATTGGATTTGTCGAATGTCTTTGGCAAATAAAATTGAGACTTAGCCGAACTTATTTTAGGTGTGCCAAGCTTATCGGCAAACCCTAAGAAAAAGAGTCGGAGTATGCCTTAATAAAGATGCAAAAGTGTATGAGAACAAAGGAATAACAAAGAAGTTAGCCAAGACCGAAGTGGGGCTTGGTGAGTACTTTGGCAACTAGTTGTCGAGGTACCCGACAGGGAGGCACCCAGGTCAAATGTCTTTGGCGCCCACCTTGCCCGCGACGCAGCTGACCCCGACAATGGGAGACATCCTTGCCAAAAAGCCTAGGAGCCCACCTTGCTGGGGATCCGACTAACCCTGACAAGGAGGGCGCCCAAGCCAAAAGGCCTAGGAGCCCGATCTCGTCCAACCCTGGCATAGGGGCTCCCAGGCCCATTTTTGTCGAAGCCTTTTCAGACCTCGACAAAAGAGGACCCCAGCACGATAGAACTTGTCTGTGCCGAGGCCTATTTTTATAGTTATGAGGTCCGAAAAAGCTTGGCATTTTGCATGAAGGAATCCTTGGCATATAAAGAGATGACCAAATTGATGATCGTATCCGACACGAAACAATCAAACTTATAAATAATCGGTTAAGTACCGATTGATTATGTATGTGATTTCTAGGAATTTGCTGGAGATGAGATCTTCGTTATGGGCAAGAACCCATCAAGGGGATGTTTTGGTGTCCATAAAGTGTGGTGGATACAGGCACGAGTATCGTCAACGGTCGAGTCGAACCTCAACTCGCCGATCTGCAATTTTACCACGTCGAGTGATGAGGAGATATGGTGTCACTCCCCGAATCTGAGATATAGAATCTCGAGGATTTCTAAGGGAATGACCTTCGGATCCAATCAATGGATGCGGTCAAACCGTCTAAACCATACATCATGGTCCAACAGAGCATTACTAAATTACCAGCAGAAGTCTCATAACTTTTAAACCAAACTCCTTGAGTACAATTCAAATAAAAGATTATCAAACCAACATAAGTTTATTACAACTGGATGCCCAAAAATGGTCAAAATAACAAATCCAGAAGTGGCCGATGCACTGAGCCGAAAACCTAGAAGTGTTGTATCCCACATGCTAGTTCAAGAATGGAAACTCTACGAGTCACTCGCGGATTTCAACTTCGTAGCTCGTAGGACTAGCCGAGGGGTGAGATTGTGTAACATACTAGTCAAACCATCACTCAAGACAAGAATCATCGACCTCCAACAGAACGAGAAGTGGATACAGGACTTAGCTGCAAATGAGGAGAGAATCGAATGGACTAAGGCCGAAGACGGAAGCATCAGATTTAAGGGGCGTCTTTGCGTACCATGAGATGAATCTTTGAAGACTGAAATCTTGGACGAAGTTCATAGATCCCGGTAAACAATTCACCCAGGTAGGACCAAAATATACTACGACCTCCGGCGTAACTACCGGTGGAGTCGGATGAAAGTAGAGATCGAAGAGTTCATCTCCAAGTGTGTAGTGTGCCAACAAGTGAAGGCAGAGCATCAGAAACCGGCTGGAATGCTACAACCTCTACCCATTGGGGAATGGAAGTGAGAGCACATCTCCATGGATTTTATCACGGGACTCCCAAGGCACGCAATGGTAACGACATGATTTGGGTGAGAGTAGATCGCCAAACCAAATCAGCACACTTTATCGCAACAAAGACCACGATGAATACCGACGACTTGGCAAGATTATACGTGAGGGAGATCATCCGCCTACATGGGGTACCCATCACTATAGGGTCAGATCGAGGCTCACAATTCACTTCAAGAGTTTGGAGAAGTCTACACAAGGCGTTGGGTACACAACTCAACTTCAGCACAGTATTCCATCCACAAAAAGACGGACAAACCGAAAGAGTGAATCAAGTATTGGAAGATCTATTGAGGTCGTGTATCTTAGATTTCAAGGGCAGTTGGGAGGATCATCTAGCACTTGTCGAATTCTCTTACAATAACAGTTATCAAACTAGTATAGGGATGGCACTATTCGAAACTCTCTACGGAAGACCGTGCCGATCACCTTTGTGCGGGAACGAAGACAGTACTCATGTGCCGTTCGGACCAGAATTAGTAGCCGAGACAACTGAAAATATCAAAGTAATCAGAGATCGCTTATTCATCGCTCAACACAGGCAGAAGAAGTATGTAGATGTGAGAAGGAGGAAGTTAGAATTTATGGTGGGAGATTGGGTGCTCCTTAAAGTCTCGCCGACTAAAGGAATATTCAGGTTTGGTAAAAGAGGCAAGTTAGCACCACGATGTATCGGACCCTTTGAAATCTTTGAACGAGTTGGAGAGGTTGCGTATAGAGTGATACTACCATCTTCTATGGATTTAGTGCACGACATTTTCCACGTTTCTATGTTGAGAAAGTACCATCCTAACCCATCTGCAGTGATATTAGAGAAAATGCCACATACGAAGAGCAACCCGTGGAGATCTTGGATCAAAAGGAGCAAGTACTGCGAAACAAGACCATTTCTAAAGTGAAGGTACTGTGGAACAATCACGGGACGTCAGAAGTGACTTGGGAACTGGAAGACGAGATGAGGTCTAGATACCCACAACTCTTAACTTAAGGTCAGTAAAAATTTCGAGGACGAAATTCTCTTAAGGGGGAGGGGGGGGGGGGGGGCGGGTGTAATGGCCGGAACCA
>JAUPMG010016465.1:0-15379 GCA_031762675.1 Pachysandra terminalis
TTAATAGATTCACGGTTTATTGGGTTCAACAAGTGAATGTTAAGGAAGCACTCAACAGCTGGGGTTGGAGGAAGAAATTGAGGGGAAAGAGTAGAAGCTGTTTATTATGGAATTTATGTCCGGCTGCAATTATGTGGACAGTTTGGTGCAAAAGAAATCAGAGGATCTTTAAGAATCGGGAAAAGGATATTCATAAGCTGATTGATGACACTTTACAATTGTTATTCTTTTGGGTTTCTAAGTTTTCAGAATTTGGGGGGTTAGTTTGTTGGAGTTTGACTGTATATGGGGGTTGGGGTGGGACATTTCGACCTAATCTCTTTCTGTTCTTTTGGTGGTTTGTACATACACATACATACTTTCTGTACAGTTTTTTAGCCTTTTGGCTTTTCTTTAATGGAAACTTTTATTACCAATCAAAAAAAAAAAAACATATTGGTGACCTTTTTTGCTGTTCCATCACCGAAATACCATCAAGATGTCCTTTTTCAAGTAAATTTCATTAGTATACTGTAAGATTTTTTAGACATATCTTGAAATAGAGGTGTCTAAGCAGATATTTCAATTATTACTTATCCATCTCTTAGTGAGTTAGTTCAGACATCATGAGTTATTAGTTAATCTCTTAGTGAGTTAGTTCAGCATCACAAGTTGTTAGTTATAAACATACCTTGCCTCATCCCTCTCTCTCTCTCTCTCTCTCTCTCTCTCTCTCTCTCTCTTTTAAAACCTTTATTGATTCATCTACTAATAAGAAGGATAACACACTCCATATGAAAGAAACGGAGAAGGCCTGCTTACTGTTTTTGAGCTATATCTCTAGCTGAAAATGGTCAGAGGGAAATCATCTCAATCCTGATGGGACTGAAAATTTTTCTCCTTTGGATGAGGTGTTTTCCATAGTTTTTTTTCTTCTAATACTTCCCTATAGATGTGGGGTTTTAAACTTATGTTTACTGTGATTGTAGCTGTATTTCTATGTTTTTCATCACCTACTTCATGTCCAAATTGTATGAATTGAAGAGATTGGACTTCAGTATGGGTGGTGTTCATATACTTCTGCTAATACTGAAATCATCTCTTTCCATGAACTACATTTCATTTTAACATGCCAAAAGTTGTGTATTTGATGAATCTTAGTCATTCACATTTTGCCGAATCTTTGTTGTTTCATCACTGAAATACCATGAAATTGTTCTTTCCCAACTAAATTTCATTTACACTTATCAGTATTAAGAACTCATTTCTCTCATTATGCTTTCACCCTAATAAGCGCTCTTCATACACATCCTTGATAACCTCGATGTATTTGATTAGTACTCCTTTTCTGCCCAAAACTTATCTAATTAACTCTCTTGGGACGCTGTCATATTCTTTCTCTTAGTCAATGAAAACCTTGTGAATGTCTCTCTTCTTCTCTCTAAACCTCTGCTAATTGTCTAAGTAAAAAGATAGCTAGAACGATAGACCTTTGGCATAAAGCGAAATTGGTTTCTTGACACTCAGGTTATTCTTCTTAACCTTTGCTCCATCACTCTTTTTCGTAATTTTATGGTATGACTCATAAGCTTAATTCCATGATAGTCGGTACAGTTGTGGACGTCTGTGTTATTCTTATATATATGTATTACCGTGCTTCTTCTCCAAGCATTTGACATTTTCTTAGTTTGCAAATTCTATAAAGACTTAGGTTAACCACAATACACCAATTTTTTCATGCATTTCCACATATCAATTGGAATCCATATGGTCTTGGGGCTTTTCTATTTTCATCTTACATAAAGCTCGTTTCACTTCAGTACCCCAATCCTACGAACATGCCAGTGTTTTATTGACTCCCCAATATATTCTTCACCTAAAATAAGGTTCTTCGTGCCTTCGCTGTTTAATAAGATTTGGTAATACTCTCTCCACCTTTCTGTAGCCTCCTGGTCCTTTACTAAGATTCCTAGGTCCTCACTTTTAATGCATCTAACTTGCTTTAGATCTCGTCTTCTTTTCTCCTAGTTTTACAAGATTACAGATGTAATTCTTACCCTCTATTGTACCTAGGATATCGTATGTGTTTATCATATACTTGTTTTTTAGCCCCATTTTTTTTTTCCCATATATAAACTTTTGTATTTTGTATTTTTTTTTGTATTTCTTTGCCAAGTCTTAAATTAAAGGCTCGTTTCGTTAACATCCCTTTGAACCTCATCACCGACCACCAAGTTTCTTTTGTGAAATTGAACTTTAAGTCTAGATTCTCTAAGACCTCTTTCCGTACTCTCTTATGCAATTGGCCACTTCATCCCATAGATGGCTAGGCTGTGCTTTAGGTCCTATTATTCAATTTATTCTCTCTTTCATTAATTTTTCTTTTAAAATCACCTTTCAGGTTCCACCAATGTAGTTTTTGGTCCTTTTTAATATGTTTTCCTGTTTCACCTCTTAATACAAACATCCATCACCATCAGCCTGTGTTGTGAAGCTAGAGTTATTCCTAGAATAACTTTGCAATCTTTGCAAGTTACTAACTCATTTGAAAGTAACTATTTGCTAATGCAAGGCTTAAGCCACTGCAAATTCAAGAATTGAAAGTAAGTTTTTAGGAAAAAATAACTATTATCATTTTAATATTTGTGGCTTCTGTAGAGTGAGATTTAGATAATCAATTAAATTCGCTCAAGCTGAAACTTGTAATAGTTTATTATTTTCTGAATTGACTTGCTAAGTGTTTCTACGGTCATGTTGAGTTGAGAATTTGACAGGTATGAAATTGTAGAAGGAGAGCATTTTTTATGGAAAGGAGTATCAAAACCTTATCGGGAAACAATTCGAGCTTTTCTGGTTTATTTTCAGAATCAGGTATGCAATCTTGCTGCAGTGTTAATTCTGTTCATAAGTTTTATTGCTGATAATCTGTCTTCTAATTCCTTGTTAGATATAATCAACTTGCATCTCTTTCTTTATCGGTCATTATAGGTACAGCCATATTTCATGCTTCCACTCGTTTTTCGTATGCATTTTATATTCTTACCGACTGAATATCATATCAATTGTTCAGCTTGTTCAAATATGTACAGGTGTTATAATGATTATCCTAAGTGTCTGTTTTGTTTCATTTGATTGCTTAAGGTTAACTATCTTCAAAAGGGTCATTTAAGGTACATAAATGACCTATAAGCACGATCTTGAGCAAGCACATCTGCCAAACTATTGGTGCTTCTTGGAGTATGTCTATGTACGAATCTGTTGCAATCGTGTGATTATGGGTGTGTTCAGTAAATATACTACTCATTGAGGTGTAACTTGTACGATGTTTGACCTAAGCAATTCCCTAAACACCCTGTATATCCTTAAACTTTAGAAGAGCAAGCATTTCTGCTTTATATGATTCCTTCCAACATAATGGACCTGAAAGGCCTCGCTGAGCAACCCCTCATCATTTCAACAAACATCTCCTATTTTGCTACTCTCTGAATTAGATCGATTTGGTGTTGGGTTGACGCCTCAGTTAAACCAAACTGAATAGAAACCCGAACTCTGATGCATATACCTCTGAATGGAGCCAAACTGACCCGATTCAAATCGACTTGTAGTCTATATATGTTTATGATATATATGATAAAATGATGTTATCTTTTATACATGATATATCACATATATACATATATCCATATATATATGTTATATATTGTAATGTTTATAAATAAGTGTTAACCCGACCTAACCAGAATCAAACCGAACCGAAATTGCAACATTGGTTGGGTTTAGGGTTTTCCATTTCAATTCGGGTCGGTTTTTGGGTTGGGGTGGTTGATTTCTAATTTGGTTTGGTTAGGTTTTGGATTGACCATCTCTAACCTTGATTTGGATTTAGGTTTATGTCAACCTGGGCCATACCTAACCGAGTTGCACCCCTAGTGGATGATACCCTCTCAAGTGTCAAGTACATGAGAAATTTTCCCGTTGATCTCTCTATATTATTTTAATGTCGATAACAAGTGCCAAGAAGCACCTCGCAAAGGAATGGAGTTCTAGCATCCAGCATTTGTCAGTAGAAGTTCTTTGGTTACTTAAACATAGAGCACAGGCAACAATGTTCCAATGATTAGTCTTGCAGGTTCAGGTGCTACTCTTTGATGTAAAGAGCTGGTCCATATCCTTAGGAAATAGCATGCACCAGAAGCCAAGAAAGCAATTCATATATCTCTGAGAAATTCGTGATGGATTAATAGGTGCTCAACACATTCCTTCTGCTTCTTACATGGATGCATCTATTGACTATGTCCACTCTGAGATGATTTAAAAGGTATATTGTTAAACTTTTGTCCAATACAATTTACTGCATAACCACTCTTCCATAAGAGGAACAAGGCTGCCCGAATTGAAGTTATTGGAGAGTTATCCCCCAGAAACTACCTAACAGACAGTAGATAGATCTGAAATAACAACATGCCTTCTGTGTTGACTCCCGATTCTTCTGTGAATGATGTCCTGAGAAAAGGAAGCCTTTTTCTAGATGATAAAGAATAGAAACACATTTGATTTCCTTACTGAGGAGAGATCTTCTAAATAGTTGACACCAAACAATCTCTCAATGCCTTCAATGTAATTATCTGTAAGCTCCTTCAGAGTGACTAATCTGTGCAGGGTAGAGCAAATATTCTATAATTTGCAAGGACTACATTGATTATCTACTGAAAACCGAACATGCTCTCTATCCCAATCACAACCTTATGAGCATGGAACTTCTCTACTATCCCAATTCCATAGCTCAACCTCAAATTTCTGACTTATGACTCCCTGTGGTAGTGGTAGAGAGAGCATTCTCTTCTGTTGATCTTCAGAGCTAGTTCTCAATTTAGGCTTTGTTCGTCAACTACAATCCTGTCATATCAGTACAACACACTTCTTTGGTATGCACACTTGACTCTACTTCATTAGGGGAAACTTCTTTACTGCCCACCTTTATATTAAAATTCCTTTGAAGCTTCTCTGTGCATATAGATATCAAAAGAGCCCTTTTTCAATCTTGCCAATATTTTTCCACTCTTTTGGTAACTGGATCCTATCCTTTTAGGCTATGACATGGCTTCCAATGGAAAGATCTAATCAGGATATAAGAGCAATGGAAAACTATCAATTAGATATTCTATATGTCTAGCACAATCGTTAAATAAATCTCTTCTAGTCCTGTATAATGTTGAGTAGCTAATTTTTACTTGGATTAACATTACAACCTGACGGCATGTCAAAGCCATTAAGAAATCTTTTTAAGTTGCACGAATAATCATTATTTGTATCTAAAAGACCCCATAGTTTTGTTCTATAACAAAAAAGGCTCAGGCCCATAAGAATTTGAATACCTCAATATTAAAACCATAGAAAGTATCTTGATAGTTCTAAACCCTTGGGCTGTCATATTGTCAAACAGTTGATAAAATTCACCCCATTTTCCCTAGTATGTCTACTTGATCTTGATTTATCATGTCAAATGCATTTAAGATTCAATATCTTGTGTAAGTTGAAGTCATAAAACTAGAGTCATGAATTTAAGTTTTCAAAATTTAAAAGCATGAAATAACAAAGAATAAATAGATAATCAATAACCTCAAAGGGAGAAATTATGGTGGAAGAAAAATGGAGTAGTTTTTGTAGTGGCCCATTTTATTATAAGTGTAAACTACGGGCCCTTTCTGATCTTTTCTTAGATATAAATTATAGAATAGTTCTAACCAAAGTTCCTTTGCCCGTTTCCACAAATGTTTCATAGTGAAAATGTTGTTTCACATGCATGAAAAGGCCATGGAAGCAGCAAAAAACGGCTTTGGTAATAGTCACTTCCCAAATTATATCATAAAATTGTGTCCTATGCTTTTATTGATTTCGTTATATATCTTATTGTCCAGAGATATAGTACATTTTTGCAGTGTCTTTAATTTTTAGTTTTTACCAAATGAATTGCTACTATGCATAAATACACCATTGCAATATGTTTAATAGGGTGTTTTTGCTTATAATCTTTGATTCAGAAGATTGTCCCATAAGATGACCTATTTATCCTGTTCATCTATGCTTTCCTTATTTGTATTTACTCATGCAATATGTTATCAATTTTTTCCATGCTTTGTCAAACTTTTTGACTTGGATTTGTAGACTGAATAAGTTTATTACTTTTTGGTTATATAGATCCTCCGTCGTGCAAGTGAATCTTTTTGTTTTAGCACTGGGAGGTACTTTTGTTTCCTTGGGCTGGACCTATGTCAGGTTTATCTAATTTTTGGATGTCATTGACAATTTTTGAAGTCAGTGTAATGTTTTTATTCCAAACAATGATACTAAAAACCCTAATTCAGCCAAGGAGAAACCAGTTGTAGGCCTGGGTGAGATTTGCAAGGTGCTGAGAATGTAAAGATAGTCACGTGAACAGATTAAAAGAAAAAGAAATTTTTTTTAAAATGTAATAAAATGAAAACTCATATTTACTTAGGTGATTATACATATATGCTTTAGCAAAAAGGTACCCAAAACTAATCTATCTCTTGAATTATAATTGAAAACTATTGTAACTTTTTCATGTTGCATTGTTGTACTGAAAGTTGTAGGCTGTTAAAAGGAAAAATAAAATTTCTTACCCATCACGCTTCTCTCTATTCTTATATTTTGTAAATTTATTTCATATCTGTTTTCCTTCTCATTTTGCATTGCTTATGGGTGAATTAATGTCCTAAATTCAAGAATAGGTGCCTTGGTATATGTTATTTGCAAATTGTGTGGTTTTGATAGACAAAACTAGTGGAGTAAATGCAAAACTAGAATTTTGGAGGGATATCTTGGATTCAAAAATTTTCAATAAGTTGAGTTAAGATTGATTATATGAATGTAACTGCAGTTTAAATTGCAGTGGGGGTAAGCAATGGTAAGCACAGAAAATAAGGAGATTCCTGAGAATAGTCACTTCAATTATGTTGAATCATTTATCCATAAAGATGCTGATGTTGATTAGGATGTTGCATCCATCCTAGCCGTTCAAGTTAAGAGAATATATTTAGATCAGCAGACCCTAACTCATAAAGTGAGCCTCAATCCCAAAAAAAGTAAAGCAACCCAGATCCTTCATATCTAACTTGCTGCGTGAGTGAGAAATAATGGAGCACAAAAGAGTACCAACTGTTCCCTGTGGATGCCAATTAATGATCTTGGAATTATCATCCTTGCTTCACATGAAGCCAACATCTGATAAAAAAAAGAGCTAACTGCTGAAACCAGTCCCAAGGAGCTGTTTGAGACTATTAATGGCTTTATACTATTGACGAACATGAGATGGTATAGTTGGATGAAGAAAACCTGATGGTTATGTCATATAAACCACTTCAGAGAGATCCCCATGAAGGGACTCTTCCGTATATCAAATTGAAGAGGCAAATTAAAGACAACAGAAAGAGTAAGCGTAACTCTTATAGCAAAGGACTTGACAACAGGACTAAAGGTTTCTTTATAATCCAAGCCTACTTGTCGATTGCAACCCTTAGTCACTAAGCAGGCCTTGTCATGTCCAATGGAGCCACCAACATGTTTCTCGAATCTTGATTTTGTAGATCCATTCGGACCCAGGCCAACAACATCTATAGAAGAATGGAATATAATCAAATCCAATGTACCATTCTTGATAACAGTATCGAATTCGTCTGCCATAGTATCGTTCCGGTTCAGATCCTCTTGATGCTTGAGCTTGGAAAGAGGTAGGTTCTGTTAGTATCATTTATTAGACTGAAGCAAGAAATGCAGATGGAAACATTTTGTGGCCGAAACATGTGGTTTTGAGTCCCATCTTTGGGTTTGATTATCATGGAATGTGACTATGTAGAACCAATTGTAGATGTCTATTGAGATGGTGGAAGGAACGGCAAGATCAGCCACTAGAAGTCATTGGAAGTGGAGAGCGCACCAGGATCTCAAGCAAAAGATTTAGATGGATCTGTTGCATTAGATGGCATCTGTAGCATCACAAGAGTAGCAGTGGCATCATGGGACTGCTGACCGGAAGATGAGGTGACCAAAGTGGCTGCTCATGGGGGCGAAGACAGCTTATAAGAGGAGATATTGGTAGTGCAGACTGTAGTTGAGATGGATGTGGATCCAGAATGGAGTCATAAGGTCCCAATAGGGAGGGTCGTATCCTTGAAAGAATAATAAAAGCAAGAGAGGATTGTGTTGCTGAGAATGTAGAATCTGCCGAAGGAAATGAAAACTTGTCAAAGACAACAATATGAGTAACATAGACTTGGCCAATGATGATTCATAGCAACGATAGCCTTTGTGAACATCACTATATCCCAGAAAAGTGCAGCAGGAACAGTTGGTATGATCTTATCTTTCCTGTAGGGATCAAGAAAAAAGGTAACAAGCACAACCAAAACCTGTAAAGAAGGTGCAATCCCAAAAGATCCTTGTGAGGATATTTATTATGGAAAACCAGGATAAAAGGTTGATGAGAAAAATGACCCTGGAGAATGCTTTTAATAAAACCGATGAGGTGCATGTCTCTGAAATAGTAATGTGTTACCAATTTCTTGGATATGCCTTTATTTGCTCTCGGCTACCCAATTTTGTCCCTGGGTGTGTGGGCAAGAACGATAAAGAATGCCAGTCACGAAAAAAATCTTGAAATGGAGAAACAGAGTACTTGGTGCCATTATCTACGTACTTATTTAATCTTATGACAAAACGGATATTCAACCATGGTTGTAAATGCTTGAAATATGTGATGATCTCAAACTTGCATTCTATATGGTTGATCCACGAGTATCTACTGAAATCGTCTATAAACAATATATAATAGTTGTACCCAGAAATAGAGTCCTCATAGATCTGTATGAAGCAGATAAATGGGATGCAGTGATTTTATTGAAGAGGATGAGATCATCAACTTCTTACCTCTTCCCAGCTGACAATTATGACAAATTGAAATTTTTATTGTAGAATCTGAAGTCCCAGTTGACATCTATTGTTTTTTTAACAATGAAATGGTACGGAATGCAGGTTGCTTAAGTTGCTTGTTTCAAATAGTTCTGCGTGCTCTTTGACTGGACATGGCCTGAAATTCATTCGCACTATCACCATTTTTCAATATGGGTGCAATTCACATTTAGTTTGTCCTTTGATAAAACCTTCTCTGTTCGAAGATCCTTCACAATGAAACCCCAAGGAAAAATTGAAATACACAATTATGACTCCTTTGTAAACTTTCCAACGAATTGCAAGTTTTTTCTTAATAAAAGGGATGAACATCGTTGAGACAATAAGTAGACAAATGAGTGTAGTAGAGAGTTACCACTGTAAGAGATGGTGTCTTTATTACCACTGTCAACTATTACTTGATCCTAGCCCTGGTAGCCAACAGGCTGATGGAGCGACTGGTCATATATCATGTGATTCATAGCATTTGTGTTGGGATACTGGTTGGGAACCACATGATTTAAGATGTGAATGACAGGAAAATCTTCACGAAGGTTGTCCTGAGAAATTATTTGAGCGCACCTCTTATTTTGAATGAACAGAGCAGTACAGCCATTTTGTGACATAGTTCCGATATGAGGAATCAAAGTGAGAGGCACCTGTGAGCTGCAATGACGAATGATCTTACCATCATTAGAATGATATTTAGGAGGACAGGGATTGCAACTTGGACTATGGTATGACTGATTGGAATGTTTTTGAGTGAGCTACATAGTGGGATAGATTTGACTTCCTACAGGAGTTGGAGAGGATATTTAGGAATGCTGGTTGAGGTTTATTTGTGGCTGGGAAGATACAATTAGAGTCATGGTGGTGATAAATGGCCAATATTCGGGTCCAAAACTAGCAAGTGTACATTAAAGATCTTTATCTTGCACCAGGTGTTGAGTCGCAGCTAAGGCATCCATCAGAGAGGGTTTTGATTTTGTACATATATTTCAAAATCGTTTAAATGGAGGACAATTCTTTATTAAGCTGTGGAACACATGATTGAAATTGGTGTGTGAACATCTAGTTTAGTGATTCCTAAACAGCCCTAGATGTTATCAAATAAGCAAAACGAGACAAGCAGCTGAGAAGAAGTTGATCTACTCTTCTCAATTTAAAAAATGATGGGTTAGTAGTTTTTCCATCGGTGTCAGTCATGGCCTCGGGATGTGGTAGAAATAACCTATTAACAAACCCCATCAAGTCTTGACTGGAATATAGGCACAAACTAGCTATGCCAGAAACAAAAATTATTTTTATCAAGCGTGATGGATACCAGACTAGAGATGTTTGTGAGATTCATAGTGGCAACTTTAAAGAGAGAGTTTGATGTAGATGCTGTTGGAATGTGATAAAGGAAATAAGGGACGATTAAAGAGGAAGATAAATAGCTGAAGTTTAGTCTCTTGTTTGTATATTTTCATGATTAATTAATATAATACTCTTATTTACTGACCAAACAAAACAAAAAAATGTAAAAACAGAAGCTGGAGAGAAACACCTGGAGTATTATAGAGATGAGAACGATTAAAAGGATGGGAAGCTGGGCTGATCACTATGAAGAAAAAGAGCGCTCGAGCAATCCTGGCAGGGCAGCAATCATCTCAAGAGCAATAGAATTGCAGAAGAAGAAGTCTGCTCACAGATGATTTGAAGAGAAATACCAATATGAAAAGTAGCATATAAATGATGCTAAAAACCATCCAAGGGTTGTACAAACGAGATCTAAATCAACCAGTCACAGTATGGATTGTATGCTCTAATACGATCTTACAGTTCAGAGTTTTTGTAAAATGGTCTCTTTTGACCTGTAGGGTTTTAGTTAAGTGTGTGTACACACATACATAAATTCATACATTTACAGACGAGTTACAAACAGTACATACCCCCTATGAGAGACAATACAAAATACATGGGATACATGAGAATACAGGGATATATTATCCTAATAATGTTTATTATGGTTATTTGTTCTTTCTTCTTTTTTTTTTTTTTTAATTAAGTAATGATTTTATAAAGAAAAGGAAGAAGACAATATCAAAAAGGACAAAAAATCTTGAAGCGGAGAAAAGAAGGAACACAAGACTTTCTTCTTTCTTTTCGCCAATTTGTTTTGAAACTCTTGATTTTTCAATTGGATTTCTATTAATTTGGGGCTCCATTTGTAATCAAGTGAAATGTACCTTCATGTCTTAAAGCCTCCTTCGAAGCGTAATATTCATCTGATTCTTTTCTCTCTCTCTCCCTCTCTTCTTTGTGGTTTTACCATGAGTATAAATAATATTTTCATGTACTCTCTGTCTCTCTCTCTCTCTCTCTCTCTCTCTCTCTCTCTTATAGGCTTCTAATTATGTTCTAGACTGATTTCTCATGATCATCATGGTATACTAATTAAAACATTTGGTTTTATGATCTTGAAGTTATGTTTTAACTTGCTTCCTTCATGTTTGCAGCATTGGAAATTTTTTCTTTGCGGGGGCTCGCATATTTTTTCAGTCTTTAGATGCTGCAATATTTCTATTTTCACGTGTTTCAGATATTCCCTCAGAAAGTCTTGTTCTCCCTGTGATTTCCACCAATGACAGGCTTACATTGGGATGTGAATTATTGGTATGGTTGTTGATTTACATGATATTATGCCGCTTCCTGGTGTCAATTGTTGATCTATTGTGACATCGAGTCATTCTTTTGCCTGTCATCCTGTAGTTGATGGAATATGACATTGGTGAAGGGTATATTTGCATATCTGGAATTTTTGGTTGTTTATATTTATTATTTTCGTTCATAATTTGTTCTCTTTAAGGTTTATGTTTGCAAAACATTATATGACCAATGAAATAGAAACATAAAAAAGTGTAAATGTATAAAAAAACCATCTTCTGTTCATTATTATTTTTTTGATAAAAAAAAATGAAATTTTATAGAATAGAGATAGAATGTACAAGGCTAACCAAGATAGTTAGCCAGAGATATTACAAATCAATCTAGCACCATTAATCACACCGTAGCAGCACCGACGTTCATCTACAGTTAATATAGACAATCTTCAAAAACGACCATCCGTTGGCAAAGTAATGGATGAACAATCTCTATGTATATCAAAACTGTTTAAGTCCTTAAACTCTGGATGTGAACAGAACTACCATGCCACAAGGGACATAACCAACTCTATAGCCGCTGACAGAGATACTCTTTTATCTTCAATGATTTGACTATTCCTTTATCCTCATATAGCCCAGCAAATGGAGTGAAGAAGAGCTCTGTAGATCAGCACCCCCTAAACCCCAAACAAGGAAACTGCCACTGATAAAACAACTGATATACCATCTCAGGCCCTTACCACCCCCATCATCTTCAAAATAAGAAGCTATATCTCCCTAGCAAAAGGACAAACAGATGATCCACTGACTCTCCTGCCTGCAAGCATAAGATACATATCTGGGGAGACGGTAAAATTCCTCATGCTCCTCTGTAGGAGATCACATGTGTTGATGCTGTAACGGATGGCAGTCCACACAAAGGCCTTAACCCTAGGATGGACACTAACTTTCCACACTTGACGATAGGGGAAGGCAAGAGGAGGAACCCTATCCGACCTCAAAGTCTGAAACAGAGAGCTAACTGAAAACTGCCCATTAGGGTTAGGACTCCATACACGGGAATCTGAAAGCGACTGATCAACGGAGACATCTCTTAATAGGTAGAATAGAGAGGCCAGCGGAGCAATATCGGTGCAGTGGGTCAAGGATCTCTCCTCAAGGGAAGATTCCAATTTACACCATTGGACGATGGCACAAGGACCTCACAAATGTGTGCCTTTGGACATACACCCAACCTAAAAGCACGAGGAAAGAGAGAGGCCAAGCGGGACTCACCCCACCATAGGTCGGACCAGAAACCAATGTGAGACCCAACCTAGAGTGAATTTGGCTTTCCACCAAATATCTTTGCATCTATGTTGATATCTCATCCATTTTCATGGGGTTCGTACTTACTAACAATTACCTTGACCCACAAGCTATCTTTACCTGAGCTGAATCTCCATAATCACTTCCCCAATATCACGTGGTTTCTTGCTTGGATGTTTCCCGAATTAAGACCACCACTCTCCTTGCTCATACGTACATCCTCCCATCTAACTAGGTGATCTTTCCTTGACCCTCCCCCTTCCCACAAGAAGTCCCTCTGAATCTTCTCCAACCTATTCATCACACTGACTGGAGCTCTAAAATAAAGAGGTAATACAATGGAAGATTAGCCAAGGACACCTGAATAAGAGTGATCCTCCACCCGGTAAATAGTTTCGCTTCCAAGAGTCTAACCTCTTCTCTACCCTTTCCACAACAGGGTCCCAAAATGACACCCTCATCAGATTATCCTTTAGTGGAAGACCCAAACATATCATTAGCCACTTGCCCACTGTAAAGTCCATCAAGTCCGCATACCCCAAAAGATCCTCCATTGACACATGACTACCTGCAATACTACTCTTCTCAAGATTGACTGTCAGCCCTGAGATCAACTCAAAACACATGAGGAGACATTTAGACCAAAACACCTGATCCTCCGATGCATCCAAGAAAAAGAATTGTGTCATCAACAAACTGAAGATGAGACAATGGAACAAGGTCACTCCCCACCCTGAAACCTGATATCCAGCCCACCTCCTCGGCTCTAGATAAAAGACGACTCAAAACCTTTCTAATCAGTGAAAACAAGAGAGGAGAAGTCGACCCCTTGCTAAATCCCTCTAGATGAGAAGAAACGACCTTTAACACACCTATTCAAGACAAAGGAGAAGGATACATTCCTCAAACACCCTCTAATCCAACTTCGCCACCGGGGGCAAAAACCTTTCCACTCAAGGATAGCATCAATGAACTCCCATTCTAACCTATCATATGCAAGATCCAACTTGCATATAATACTAGGTAATCCAGATCTCAACCTTTCCCCCTACATATTCATTCGCTATCAGCACACTGTCCAAAATCTGCCTCCCTTGAATGAAGGCAGATTGATTCCTAGATACCAACTAATTCATGACTCCTTCAATCTTAGATATAGGACCTTAGAAATTATCTTATACAGATTCGCCGTTAATTTAATAGTTCTAAAGTCTTTAATCTCCTTAGCCTCACTTCTCTTAGGGATCAAGCACAAGACATCCGGACCCAGGCTTTATCCCTTTCCAACTCCCACACGCCTTTTTTTTCATGTCATCCTCCTCAAACTCCCTCTCCAACCAATTCGCCTTTAATTCCTCAATAGGATCCCCACCAAGACTACATAATTTGAACCTGAAAGCCTGCTCTGATTAGTATAGATCCCCATAAAACTTGGAAAGGGCCTCCACCATATGATCATTGTCATTCACCATGGTCCTGTTCACAATTTGATAAATGTAAGAAAGTATTTTAATTGTAATCCCTGTTGATGGCGGACCGTAATTAATCTCTCATTGACTAGCTTTAAAAGCTTTCTCCTCGTCTTGACTTAAATTTTCTCTCCTTGACATAACCGCTACTAACTTGTACTACTAACCCTCCTCTGCGACTCATCTTCAAGCATTGTGTTATGAGATTATTTTCTATCTACATAGAACCATATGTTGTTCATTTTTAAATTCAACAATAACATTGCATAAGTAATGGACACAAAATGAATATTTTCTGATAAACACCACTAAGATATAAGACACTTGATAAAAAGCAAATTACATCATTCATCATTGACATCACTAAACGTTACTTTACAGTTTACATTACAAAAATATATACGTATTGCTTCTTCTAGTAACCGTGAGTATTTTCCCATACAAGCAATATGCCTAATTCCTTGTTACTGGTGAGATGGGATATTATTCACGCCTTAAATAAAAAAATACCTACTGTATATATGTATATATCTTATATTTCAACACTCTGGCTGACCACCCAGAGAAGGTCACTTTCAATGTCTCTTGACATTGTGGGTTAACCACCCAAGATGGCAACTAGTCATTGTTCAGTGGGTTAGCCACCCAAGATGACAACTCGTCATTGTTCAGCAGGTTGGCCACCTAAGATGGCAACTCGTCTGTTCAACGGGTTAGCCACCCAAGATGGCAACTCGTCATTGTTTAGTGGGTTAGCTACCCAAGATAGCGACTCATCATTTTTTATTGGGTTAGTGTCACGACCCGAATTCCAGGACACCACACGTGTCAGCACGTGGGAAATCCCGAATCCCAAGTCGAGACTCTCACCCCCAAACCAACTCTCACTAATCCATATACTACGGGGGTGGCACCACACACGATAATATTTAGAGAAAACCCACAATTTTACCGTGGGTTCACAGCGGAAAATAATGTAATTCAAATACATGAAACTTAATTACATAT
>JAUPMG010016486.1:0-11784 GCA_031762675.1 Pachysandra terminalis
AAAATAGTCGCTGGTGAGAGAGAGAGAGAGAGAGAGAGAGAGAGAGAGAGAGGAGGAGGAGGAGGAGGAGGGGGCACGTGGGTGGTGGTCCCCACTACCCCTTTCTTTAAAAAATATTATTTTTTTTATTTTTTTTTTAAATGGTATTTACAATTGTCCCTCTTTGTCGTTTGTTGTGTACAACATGCAACAAAGAAGTAAAAATACGGGAAAAAAATGGGCTCTTGGTTTCTAGGGTTGGGAGGATATGAGGATATATGATAAGAGGTTTCCACTCTTGGGTAGTACATGTGATAACATGGGACAACCAAGAAGGAAATGGAGGAGAGAATGAAAAGTTAAAAGCAGAGGGCAACCAAAAGTTACTCAACCATATGGAGGTCTTCACGTTGATATCTAGCAAGCACATAAAGAAAACTGCTAAAGAGCAATCTTGTATTATGGTAACTTGCGAGGAAAATGTGATGAAAATTTGCAAAAGTACATTAGTGAAAAGCTTAAAAAGAGAAACCATGCTAGAAAATACAAAAGTAGATGTAAAATAAGGGAGTTGCCCCTGTGTAAAGGTTACAAAACAATAAAGGTACCATAACATTAAAGCAGGATATGATGAAATCAAGCAATGCTAAAATGGGGATGAGTTCATATTGTTTAGTATAAAGGGAATGTTGCCCAAGTAACAGAGCAAAGATAAAAGCAATCGCGTAAGTGCTGAAAATGGTAAAAAAGAAAGATAGTAGGAAAAAGTAGATAATGAGCAAAAAGACAGAGCATTGACAATGTGATAAAGTAAAAAAAAAAAAAAAAAGATCAACAAAATAAACAAAGGATAGATCGTGGTCAAAGTGATCAAGAGATCTTGAAGCTGGTGACATTTTTGCCCCACTATATGTATGCCTGTAGGAACATATATATTGGATATCTAAAATTGCCATGTGGCACGATCTCAGGAAGTGGACCCCACTAGGAATGAAGCTCTAAAAGGTAAATATAAGCTTTTGACTTAAGAGAGAAGAATCCTACATGAGTTGCTCTTAAATGTGTCTCACAAAGAGTTATCTACTTATTTTTAATTATCTTTAAATTGTGATAATTATTTGTAAGTAGTGGAGAATTACAAGACTCTGATCTCTCTATATCTATAAATAGGGGTATCGCGCCCCGGATCCCGGTGCCCGAATCCCGATGTGGGTGGCACGGATCACGAGGTGCGACATTCAGGTTCCCAACCATGGAACGCGGCTTAACAACCATTAACAAACCAAACATAGATAATAAACGTCTGTCATGCTTTATATTAAACCAATCAGAGTGCGGAAGAAACATAGTTATTCAATTCAATGGCTTCAGACAAGCCTACAACCCAAACAAACAAACTAACTAGTCTACTACATCAAATCTGAACTACTAATAAAAAACATAAAATAATCGTAAACTTAAACCGCATCAACTCCATGTAATATCATCCAATCATCTTAACCTGCAACAATAATAGGTTGCATGAGCTTGGAATGCTCAATAAGAAGAAAATCCAATCATCATCCTCATGTGATTACATTAGTCCAAACAGAATACATTATCATAGCATAAACAACAATCATATTGCATATAGACAAAAGTAATAATAGTAAACATGTTATGCAATCTTTCTACATCACATAAGCATTCCAGCATGCCAATCAATTCACACGAAAGCACTCCACTATCCGGTGATCAGTCGGTCCACAATCTCCACCAACACCCCAGTCCACGACCTTTTGGTCAATGTGTCTCCACATTAATTATCCCACATGTACAGTGTGGTTTTGTAGGATTCGCAACCTACCGGGCTCAATCCCCGAAGCTATTTGTAACATTTTTGGGAATTTATACTCAAGAACGGTCCTCCCTGACCATTTTCGGGAATTAATACCCGAGGATTGGTCACCCCTAACCATTTCAGGGAATATACACCAAAGGATTGGTCATCCCTAACCATTTCAGGGAATATACACCAAAGGATTGGTCACCCCTAAACATTTCAGCCAAAGTATATCAAACAATAGGAATTCCGGTGATAGCATCCATCAGAAGCTACCCGGGCACCCATACACCCGAATAATCTGCTAGAAACCATCACAAGACTCCTTCACAACAATCCGTAGGAACTCCAGTGATAACACCCTTCGAAAGCTGTCCGGGCGGCCATACACCCGAACAATCCTTAGGAAGCCATCACAGGATTCCTTTCCAACATACATGCAATATAATCAACATTTGAATCATGGCATTAATTTCAAATTATATCATCCATGTTCATCCACAATAATCTCATATTCTTATTTAAAACATTAAATGAGATTTCCCCATAAAATTTGAGTTCAATTGGTCTTCGGTAGATGTCTCGGTCGATGTCTTGGTATGTACCGAGGCTCGGTAGATCATCCCGAGAGTTTGATGACTCTCGGTACGTACCGAATGACCTACCTGTCATTTTTCTAGGTTTTTCAGCTTTGACGAACAATTGGTAATTTGGTTATATCTTCTTAAATACTAATCGAAATCGCTTTAAACTCGTTTTGCTATGTTCCTAACGAACAAGGGATTCATAATAAAATACAAAATAAATTATTAGAAATATTTAAATGGGTCCTAAGATCGAGAGTTTAGGTATGGTATTTTTTGAGTTTTTGAAACCCACCTTTTGCGTTCTTCGCCAATTTCCATTAATGTTATTAATCATAATCACAATAATATACTTAATGAAACATATCAAAAACACATTATCATAACTATCAAATCAAATCACTAATTAATATACGCATGCTCATATACATTATGAAATTATTCTAACATCCTATCAGATTCAAATCATATTATAACCAATACTAATCAGCATCAAACTTCATACAATAAGAACCATTATTATGATCAATCCAAATCAGATACTAATGATATCAATGTAATTCGTGTCTCATCACGCACTAAAGACTTCTGAAATTCCACAAGAACTATACAGAAATTACAACTTACCGATTATGCTCTTTGATCTTAGTGAGCTCTTCTTTATACTTCTTCTTCCTCTTCAATCTCAAAACCCAGCTATAGCCATCCCTCTTTCTCTCTCTAATTCTTTTTGGTTGTACACGTTCTCCCCCTCCTACCTTCCTTTATGATTTATCAAATCAGAATCCTAACTAATCTTCTAGATCTTTAACCAATTAAAAACTGTCTATTCTAATTCAAACTATTCTTAATCACCTATGTTAATCCAAATCTAAGTAGTAACTCTTTCGAATTATCTATTAACTTAACCCTTCTAGAAGAACCTATCATTAAGTGAATTACTAAAAGACCCTTAGCCTTCATTTTGGTCCACGCGTTTTTCACTTTTAATACCAGTCCAATTAGTTAAGCCCAATAATTAAGCCCATTATACTAATTAATGTTCCATTCGTCCATTATAAAGTCCAACCCAAATTAAGTTTAAGAAATTACACTATACTCCCCCAACTATTTCATTACCTATGTTTTGACCCCCAATTACACAATTGAATTACAATTACATCCTTATTTCTGGTTTAGGGTTATTACACGAGGTCCTCTCTCTCTCACAAGGGGACAGACGCAAAAGAGAAGAAGTGTTGCTGCCAAAGGAAGAAGCCAAGGAGAAGAGATACTGAAGCTCTGCTGCTCTAACACCTTGAAGACCTACATCCTTGAAGGCCTATAAGCCAAGGAGAATGACTGTTGAAGCCTTAAAGCCTTGGAGAAGAACTCTATGCAAAGAGTTAATCTCTCACAATTATCTCTACAAAGAAGGAATACGCCATCACAAAGGCTTTTCTTAAGGAGAAAAGCTTCACAATCGATTACGCGCAAAGCCCGGAGTGAAGGACACCTACACACATCCCGAAGTTTGAGAATCACGCCACCTGGCCCTCGTCTTCATTAAAGCACTCGTTAATCAGAGGACGCTCACGTGATCGAGTACCATCAAGAGAGTCAAATCCCTTTCTTTTATCAAGAATTACTATCTTGTAATTTGTCATCAGATTTTGTGTTGAATAAAATACATGAAATTTTGTGTCGACAAATTTCTGGCACGCCCGGTGGGACACTGTCTTCCTCTCATCTTTCAAGTCGACGATAATCTCAACAGCAAAAAAATGGTCCAAGCAAACCGCGGATCCTCCATCCAGCAAGTCCCTTAATACCATTGTCTGAAACATACCGGCAACACGGTCCAGGACTATGTTTGGGGAGTCCCGACTGGTACCACCATTGGAGCATCCCTCCATGCAAAACACTAAGAAAGGCGTTTCGTCGAAGAGGATGTGCCCACTCTCCTTTCCTCCTCCCAAAATATGAAAGAAGGAACCGAATATTCGTCTTTGGACGCGGAATCCAGCACTGGGTCAACGGCCGGATCTTATTCTGAGACATCTCCATTACCCAAGCAGGATTCTTCTCATTCTACTGCAAGCACCATTATGCCAGTGATGGTGGTCGAGGCCGATGCAACAAATGATCGTCTTCTATAGATGGTTGATTACATTGAAAAGCTAACGTAATCACTCGCGGAGAAAGACTTTCAAATTGCGTCCCTCATGAGCCGACTTGAGTTGCAAAACCAACCAGCCGAGTCCAGTGATTGTCCGACAAACCCTCCAAGGTTCACTCCACAAGCGACCCCCAATCATATGGAGCAACAACAGAAACAAGAGCAACATGAACGAGCGGTCACACAAAACGTGATACATGATACGATGCAAACATTGGTCGTTCTCTTTCTGTTCATCAACTGCAACACATGATCGCAGATACGATACGAGCCCAGTATGGCGAATCGCCTCAATCCTCTTTGGTATATGTCGAACCATACACTTAGCGTATTGAATAAATGCGCATGCCGATGGGATATCAACCCCCAAAATTCCAACAATTTAATGGAAAGGGAAATCGTAAGCAACATGTTGCCCACTTCATTGAGACTTGATGGTGACGCAATTTGTTCGCTTTCTTAAAAGTAATGCATTCGACTGGTACACTGATCTCAAAGGTGGGTTCTATTGACAGTTGGGAACAACTTAAATAAGTGTTTCTCACTTGATTCTACAGTAATCGTCGCATTGTGAGTCTCCCAGAACCTGCCGGTACAAAGCAAAGAAAGGACGAGCCCATCGTTGACTTTGTCAACCGATGGAGAAATTTTATCCTCAACTGTAAGGAGCCTATCAGTGAAGCATCCTCCATAGACATGTTTGTTCAAGGGATGCACTGGGGATTATTGTACAACCTTCAAGGTAATATGCCTCATACTTTCGAAGAACTTGCAACAAGAGCCCATGACTTGGAGATACAAATGCAAGACATGACAGCCATATACCAAGCGATCCACGTGAGAAGAAAGACTCAAAGAAGGATCGGAAGCATTCTAAAGGAGAAGAAGTTATGGCAACTACAATTTTGTCGTCAAGAACTGCTCCAACAAAGATCTCAGGTAATAACGCAAAATCTGGTCACACTCAATCCCAAGAGAGAGTGAGACTGATATTGAAGCAGCTTGCAGCGAAGCAATATCCGTTTTCTAACTTAGATGTGCCGAACATACTGCACAAACTCCTTAAGCTCAAGTTGATCGAACTCCCGACTCCAAAACGGCCTGAAGAGGCGGGACGAGTAGATGACCCGAGCTACTGTCGATATCACCGGATCGTCAGCCATCCAACTGAGAAATTCTTCATCTTGAAAGAAGCAATCCTTTGCCTGGCAAAAGAAGGAAATGTCGACTTAGATATCGGTGAAGATGTGGCTGCCACTAACGTTACATCCATCACCTTCGAATCTTTTGCTCCTATACCAGTCCCAAATTCAAACAAGGATGCAACTCTGCCTGTCCGATCTCTACCAATGTTGCAACCACCAAACTTTTCAACCCCTGCACTAGGGGCAATCTCATCAAAGGCAACTGACCACACTTCTCCCAGTAGGAGCAATTCCTGTTGAATTTTCTGTTGATCAAGAAGTTACAATAGTCTATGCTTATCCCGGCATGCCAAGAATGGGAAATCCACAGATACCAACTCTTTATGAACTCATGACCGAGTCCGATTGGGATCTTTGGGGAGACTCCTTTGCATTAGAAGATGAGATCGATGATGGATGTTCAACATTCATCGATAAAAAGGAGAAATACAAACAACGCTCCTGGATAAGAGTATAAATTGTCCACAACGATCCAGGATAAGAGCTTAAACTATCTGCAACACTCCAGGATAAAAGCTCAAACTGTCTACTGTACTCTTGGATAAGAGTTTAAACCATCTATAAATCTTCAATGTACTACTCCTGACCCGCAAGAGTATAAATTGTGCACGGCTAAAAAAAAACAATCAATAAAAAAAAAAAAATGAACTACGTTTGACTTGATCCCTGTTTGGGTACGTATGCAACCTGAAAAGGTCCAGTCACATTACAACAACAAAAAAAAAAGTTTCTTGGCACCTTTGCAGAACTAGGGGTACGAGATTGCTCCAACTTAGTTCGGCGCCCCTCTGCTGAAGCGATAGCCTCTCCAGTCCTTCTGGCATATATTCAAGCTCCTTCTTAAGATCCACATGAGCAAGCTTGTTGTACACTTTAGAAGTACAAATCCCACCCCGCTCCGTAGAGAAAGTGGATTTGTTCAAGGTGACTTAAAGAAGACAGCGTGTACAACCCAAACTCCGTCGGCCTTGGCATGAGAATAGCATGTACAAACCTCGCTTCGTAGAGAACGTTTGTTCAAAGCGGCTTAAGAAGACGGCGTGTACAACCCAAACTCCGTCGGCCTTGGCTTGAGAATAGCATGTACAAACCCCGCTCCGTAGAAAACGTTTGTTCAAAGCGGCTTACGAAGACAGCGTGTACAACCCGGGCTCCGTAGAACAAGTGGGTTGTGGACCTTGCCTCTACACCTGCACCTCCAGTGCAAACCATGTTCTACCAATCGCTCACCTCGAACGATCATCGCGGCCCCTTTTTGAAGCAGATTTCACTAAATCCGATTTCACCAAATCCGAACTCGATTTGTTAAGAATTCTTGTAGATCCAAATTCGAATTTAAATTCGATGGATCATCATAAATTCTATTCGAATTTGATTATGATCCAATATCCGAATTTCAACTATTGTATGTGCAAAATCCAAGTCTAGAATAGAAAAACGCTAGAAGCTAGGGCTTTTTTGTTTTGTTTACAAGTAATTGTTAGTATTTATCACGAGTAATGATACTTGTGTAACTATAATGTATAAAAGTAATGTATATGATAGAATGGATATGCTATTATGTGAAACATTTTTCATAGATAATGATTGTATGAGATATACTATAGGTAAAAGAATACATGGGTTTTAATTATATAATCGAATCGGATCTTAATCAAATTGGATTTATATAGATTCATATTCGATTCGATTATAATCGGGTTTTTCGAATTTGGATCTTAATAGGGTTTTGGATCAATAGTGAATTCAATATAATCGGATAAGATTCAGATCATGACTCGAACCATTAATAGGCCTAACTATAGAGGGTTCGGGCTGATGAGGATTGTGCAACTCGAAAGCCGACCTGGACCAGCTTATCTTCCAATTCAACGTTTACCATAGAGGTTCTAGGATTTAATTTCCTTAGCTCTTACATGGATTCAATCCTTATTACCTTCAATTTTTATTTGTCCTTTTGTTATTCAACGAGTTTTGCATTCGTAGGATTGAACAAAAATGTGATATTTTTTTTATAGTGATTTGTGTGGATTTGTAGTAGTATTGGACTGACCCACACCTAGCCTGAAATTGGAAAGTAATGTTTGGGTTGGGTTTGAGCTCAATGATTTTTGTGTTTAGTTCAGATTGGACTGAATTCAAGCTCATTAATTTTAGATCAGATTGTGCCCAAACCGGTAGAAACCATGCCATATTTACAACCCAACATGTACCCAGATGATTTTTTTTTTCTTTTATTTAAAATTATGTGATATATTTTTTGCTTCTATTGTTTTAATGTTTATAAAAAAAAAAAAAAAAAAGGCTATACGTAGAGAGAAAATAATAATAAAAAAAAAATTGCAGCACTAAATTCACTCTATTTTAATAAATGCTTAAATGGGTATAAAATAAATTCCATACAAAGCAACAATTGTCAATTGGGAAAATGTGTTAGTGTTTTTTTTTTTCTTTTTTCTTTTTTTCTTTTTTATTTTTAGAATTCTAAGTGGCATCATTTTCCATAGAAGCTACTAATTAAATTTATATAAATATCTCTTTAAAAGTTTAAACATATAATTAACCCTTAATGTTCAAATCCATCCTCAGCAACATTTATTGTAAGATTTTCTACAACAAAACGTGTGATTGACCTTATAAAAAAAAAAGGTTATTCCACTTACATCGCGACCCTCACATGCATTGTTGACAACTGCAGAAACACTCCCTCTATTTTATGATATTACACTTACACTTGTTGTTAATGACGTCAAGTGGACAATTTTAACAAAGTACGTCAATTTATCTTTTTAACCTTATCTTAAAAATTATATTTAAATAAGAGAAAATTATTTTTTATAAAATAAAATTTATGATTAAAATAGTGTTAAGCAGGAATTGGGAATTTTTATTTATTTTTAAAATTTTTTTTTATGTATTTGGCTTTAGTTCAAGGGTAATTAGTCCATAAATTTAAAAAAATCGAATGACGTTAACACTTTTGTTGGTGATAACGGAGATGTGGTTTATGCAATATAGTACAAAACCTCAAGGGGTGTAAGTGACTAAGTGGGATATATATCCGAAAATATAGGAGGTTTGATTGCAGTTGTCAAAAATGTGAGGGGGTGTAAGTGAAAGTAACCCAAAAAAAAACATTTTTTCTGTCTCTAATAATTTTCTACCACTTACCATATTAAACATAAACATATGTTAAAATTTTAGTCCTATAATTTGGATACACTAAATCTTTTTTAGCAAAATAATGTGTACAAGTCACTTACTTAATCCTATCTTCATCAAAGCTTGTGGTGTGAAAGTTGTTGCAACTTCATGACAAGAAGGAATCCCTTGTTGACTTGAAAGGTTTTCCACCTAAAGTGTTTGATAAGGTAACAATAAAAGTAAAACTTTTAAAACATAAAATTGTAGTTGTAGATTTATTATTATATTTCCTTTAAAATAACAAAATTATACACCTTCCAGATATGTACAACTAAAAATATTATTCTCCATTATATTTCTCACCAACCAAAAGTTTTTAACTAAAGGCCTTGACTCAAAACCCCTTTCTTTTCTTACAAAGTCCTTCACTATCCCAAGTCCCAATTGTACAACTAAAAATATTATTCTCCATTATATTTCTCACCAACCAAAAGTTTTTAACTAAAAGCCTTGACTCAAAACCCCTTTCTTTTCTTACAAAGTCCTTCACTATCCCAAGTCCCAATCCATTCTTCTTCTTCTTCTTCTGTTTATATGAAGTGACTCCAAATCAGCTCTTTGCAGCTTTTCAATATTCCCATTTCTCCAACGGTTGCCTAACTCTCCATTAAACTCTCTCTCTCTCTCTCTCTCTCTCAAACTGCGCCCACATCACTACTCACTAGTGTCCAAGTTGGTTGATTAATGAAGACTGGTAAGCTGTAAACCTTGAAGCCTTCAATGCATGTCTCTGTACTCCTTCATGTATAAAAACACCCAAAACCACCCATCCCAAACACAAACTGAACCTTCCTTCTGCAACACCACCATTCCTTTCCTCTCCTTCTCTCTCCTTCCATTTCCTTTAGACTCAAGGACCAAAGCAGACATGAAAAATCTCACAAATATCCAACTCCTCCAAGCCTCATTTGCTGCACTCTTAACCTTCTCCCTCCTCACTCACACCCTCTTATCCGGCACCCTCAACACCCACATCTTCTTCCTCATCTCCAACAACCTCACCCTCTCTCTATCCTGCGCCTGGTGCGTCCTCATCTCCCTCCTCTACTACCTCTCCACTCTTCCCCACCCAGTCCTCCTCCTCGACTACGCCTGCTTCAAACCCAACTTCGATCGCAAGTTAAGTTTAGAAGTCGGCCTGTATTTCGTCAGCCGCAGTCAACGATACAAAACGGTCAGCGAGGACTTCATGCGCGGAATCTATCTCAAGTCGGGCTTAGGTGATGAAGCCTACGGACCCCCGTTCATGTTCCAATCCGACTACGAAGCCAAGCTAGAATCTGCCGTCATAGAAGCTCACGAAGGGATGATCTCGTCCGTTGATTTGCTCCTCTCCAAGACCCAGATCGACCCACATCAGATTGATATCCTGATCGTTACCTGTGGTAGCTTCACACTCAATCCTTCCCTCTCTTCTATCTTAGTGAACCATTACAAGCTCAGACCGGACGTCAAGACCTTCAATCTAACCGGTATGGGATGCAGCTCCGGCGTCATGTCCATTGACTTGGCTGCTAAGCTGTTACGTCAGACCAGGAAACCCCAGTACGCCGTCGTGATCGCCACAGAGAACATCAGCTTGAATTGGTACTTCGGTGACGACCGTTCGATGCTGGTCACTAACTGTCTCTTTCGTGTGGGTTGCTCTGCTATGATGCTGACCAACGACCCGAGTCGTCGCCGAGTCGCAAAGATGGAACTCGTTACCTCGCTCAGGACTCACCATGGATCGGACGATCGAGCTTATCGCGCGGCGATTCAGGAAGAAGACGAAGAGGGTAATACTGGGGTTTCGCTCACGAAGGATTTGATCCGAGTCGCGAGTGTTTCCCTACGCGAACACATCAAGTTGCTTGCACCACAAGTTCTTCCACTGAGTCAAATCGTTTCTTACGCCTACTCGGTCGTGTTGTCTGTACTGTCTGGTGGTGACTTGAAGCCGATCGTACCGGACTTCAAGACGGCGTTTGATCATATATGTATCCATACGGGTGGGAAGGCGGTGGTCGAACAGGTGGGGCAGGTTTTGCGACTCGGTGCGAACGTGACTGAGCCGGCTCGGATGACTTTGCACCGATTCGGGAACACTTCAAGTAGTCTTGTTTTCTATGAATTGGCTTATTTTGAAGCTAAAGAGAGAGTGAAGAAAGGAGATAAGATATGGATGCTGGCGTTTGGAACTGGGTTTAAGGTGTGCAGTCTTGTGTGGAAATCTCTTCAGGATTCATGCATGGATGTTGGTAATCCATGGAATGATTGTATTTATAGATACCCTTTAAAAGCTTGGTAAGTAAGTAAGAAGAGGTTTAAGAAAGAAAACAAAAGGAGTAAATAAATGAAAACAAATTGGTAAAGTAATAAGTCAAGACAAGAAGGAAGAAAAAAAGAAGATTGAGCAAACAAGGGTTGTAAAGTGATAAACCTTTGATTTGTATTTGTGATTTTCCATTCCCAAACTTGTTAAGAGATGAAGGAATAGGAATATTATTATTATTATTATTATTATTATTATTATTATTAAATATTTGCTCTCTCTCTCTTGAACTTTTTTGTGGGGAGATTTGATTTTTTGTTGTTCATGTGAATTTAATGTTAGAAAAAGGAGTAGACTAGGAAAGGATTGGAGAAGAAGTGTTTTACTTACAAAGTTGGCAAAAAGAAGACAGCTATAGCTGCACTCACAAAGAGCTTTCTTTGAATTCTAACTTTCTTTCTTTTAATTCAAGCTTACATCAGTTACATGTCCTCTATGTGATGGTAGTTGAAATGGGATGACAAGATGTCAAGAAGATTTTGGTTTTCTTGGTGGGTCCCACTTGCAATGTCTCATAT
>JAUPMG010016497.1:0-15378 GCA_031762675.1 Pachysandra terminalis
GACACCCAGGTAAAAACGAAACCTGGGATTTTACCCCCAGATTTCGTGTCGCCAGGGTGCGAAATGGCGAAATGTCGATGACATTTCGCTAAATGTCGCCGACATTGCAAACCATGGTTTCTGGAGAAAGGCATCATTGTAATTTCAAAAACCTTAAGAGTTCTAAATGCAATTGTCATAAACCTCAAGGGGTCAAAATATAATTTTACCTAATTAAAACATAAGATTCCATCAATGTGATTAAGGGTCAAGATTTTCTGGTTACGTGGTCCCTGAAACTGAAAGGATTCACCATGCTATTAAGAAAATTCTGCAAAAATCTATCAAAAAAAAATATATATATTAAAATTCTGCAAAAAGAAGAAATTTGTCTCGTAGACCTATTGTAATTGCGATAACAGTAGGAAAGTTTTTGTAATTTCAAGTTTATTAGTGATTAAAACATAAATAAATAAACTAATAGGGGCCGGCTACTACTTTCTGTATATTTTATAACTGAAATATCGGATTAAACACTTGGAAAAAAAAATTAAGAAAATTTCTAAAATTGGGTAAATTATTGCCCAAAAGTATATTAACTCAAAAAATGACCGGACTAATATATATATATATACAAAAGTATTTACAATAGGGTAAGGTCTCCGTATGAACTGTTTTTAAAAAAAAAAAACCCTAAACTACCCTTCCGTACCTCTCCCTTTCTCTCTTCCAACTCTGGTCGGAGTTGAAGAAAGCTCGGGATCCTCTGTGTTTTGGGATCAAGAAGCCGGACGCTTTATGTCCAAAACTAGTGGTGGTGCTGGTCCTTCTTCTCGGGTTGTTGGAACAGAGCTTTTATATACTGGTCAATCTATATTCTTTGGTGGTCCTCTTGTAAATGAACGGTCAATCAACGGCCCTAGAGATGGTCGTTCATCGAGTGTTAGCAGTCTAGACAGAGGATCCACATCAACTCGTCAACAGAGTAGATCAGAAAGGGGAGGCCAGCTTCCTGTATTTGTTCCAAGTGATCCTCAGCTAAACAAGCTTTCTTCTTCTAGGTTACCTTAAAGTCCTTGTGGGAACACTAGCTTGTTTCTTCCAGGTATGTAATTAGTTAGGCCGTTGTTTTTACTTGTTTATTCTCTCTTTGAGCATTGAAGTAAGAATCTCAGAAGAACTCCATTAATTCTTCCTATATAATGAAAAAATACATGCATTTGTAATCCTTCTCCCCGGTTTTGATTTAAGAGTTGTACAGTTGACTAATCGAGATGATCGTTACCAAATAAATGGTTTTGGTAGACTCAATTATCCCTCCACATGGCAAAAATAGACAAACATATCCAAAGAAGAATTAAAAAGGAAAGATCAAAACTAGGAATTGTCCCTTTTCATACGAAACTGGCATCAATGCTTTGGTTAGAACTTAGAACCAGTATGGAGCATTTTCTTACAACCAGTTTGAACGGAGAAAGGGAGCTTTTCTATAAGTGGAGGATATAAACAATTGTATAGAATAAAAATGTGTAAAAATCTCTTTTGATGAGAGAAAGTAAATAGAATTCTCAGATATAAAAGCTTTTCTGTTAATGACAGATTCAAGAATGAAGTTAAATATAAATCTCTTTTCATGAGAGGAAATAAATTGAATTCTGCGAAGGGAAAAAAAAAGATTGTTTTAGGAATTTAAAGGTTTTCAATTCTTAACATTGCCAAAATTATGTTTCATATACTCAGTTCTAACTCAACTTGTTTCAAAGCCTTTTGATTCTGTTAAACATCACTTACTCTAAAAGCTCAAGCTGTTAGAGAACGACACAACATTGTATATCAAATGATTTTATACCCTCCCACACAGAAACAATACATCCGTAGGAGAATACAGGGCAGCAGCAAACACACACCACACACACCTGCATGGGAATAACAAATCTGTGGATGAACGAACACAAAAACACTTACCCATAGGATTCGAACACTCGACCTCCCGCTCTGATACCATGTTTAAACACCACTTACTCTAAAAGCTTAAGCTGTTAAAGATATCAAATGGTTCAATAGATTCCAAGGTGAACATGTTCATTGGTTTATCTATGTGCCCTTATGTTGTAAGAATTCGTAAGCTCAGAACTCGACAGCCCCCATTGCACCCATTGCACTTCAACGTCTTGACAATAAATTCTGGTAGTTCAATTTAAGATATCTTTTCATGCTCCAAGATGTAGAAACTGTATGAAAACTATTGTCTAGAGATTCTGAAGTATGAGGAATGTATCTCCTAGATTTTGTAATGACAGATTGACATCTGTTATCTAAAGTGAAAAACCAGTTAGATAAGAAGTTTAAAATCTTAAACAATTAGAACATATAACTGACTGAAAAACGTCGCAGACTAGCTTTAGATCGTTAGAGTTTCCAGCAACATAAAGACAATCTCTCATGAAATCGATTGTTTTATGTACAATGAACCTGAGAAACTGATTTCGTTCTCCAGTTTTCTGATGATATTACTAATTTCGTACACATCTCTAATTGTTTATGAATGAGCTTTAAATATTCTGGAACTAGGAACTATAATGTTGTTCAAAGTATTCACAATTTTTGAAATATAATCTAATATACAAGCAATTTCCTATATTTCGATCAAAGAAAGGAGAAAAAAAATGTCTTTAATATATATTATGATTACAAGTTGCAATGATATTGTAATTTAATACTCGTTTTTTTTTCTCTATAATCTTATTTAATCTCATGTATATATAAATATATGTGTTTAAAGTTGGTATAATTTTGTAAGGTATATTAAGACAATAAAACATATAGTATAATAACCCGACGGGTCAGACGCGCTAACCCAATCTGACCCGTTTATTTATGGGTTGAAAATCCTCAACCCAAACCCAACCCACGGGTTGAAAACTTAAACCCAAACCCACTAGAAGTCAAGTGGGTTGGCGGGTCGGGTTGAAAATTGCCGACTCTAGTAAAAAGTGCAATAGAATAAGATGTGATTAGATTAGATTCATTCTTATTTTACTATGCTAGAGGCTAGGTTTTGCACGTTAGAGACTCCAATGTTAGAAACTTTGTGAGACACATTTTGTGCATAACATCTCCACAAATTTGGCGCAAACCCACTCGTCCGCATGTACTTCAATCTGATCTCACTTTACATGCTAATTTTTTAGCTCTAAGCATATTTGTCACATGATAAAAAGGCTCTTAAATTTAAATCTCTCTTGTATAAACTTAAAAATATTAAAGTTTCAATAGCTACTGTTAAATGTGACAAAATCCACCATTAATAGGGTTTATGAAATCTGAAGTATTGTCCATATGACTTATCTATTAGAGGTGTACAAAGCACTGCTGGGTCATGCCATGTCGTGAACCATGAACCCTAGGTCTGAGTGCTAGCACAACTTGTGAAGTGCTAGACCCGCACGCGGGTGGCCCTGCCCATTGTACACCCTTATTTATCGGGATATCCTGTCATTACATTATCTGAACTGTCACACCATCTTCCCCCAATTAACAGTCTAGACAGAGGATCCACATCAAGTCAATCAACAGAATAGATTAGAGAGGGGATGCCAGCTTACTGTATTTGTTCCAAGTGATTCTCAGTTAAGCAAAATTTTTTCTTTGAGCAAGTAAGAATCTTAGAAAAGCTCCATTAATTCTTCCTACATGATAAATAAATAAATAAATAATGCATTTGTAATGCTTCTCCCTCTACCCAGTTTTGAATTGCATTCGTGTTTTTTTAGTCAATGCAAGTAAGTCGCATGTTTGGATGAAAGGAAGACCAAGTGGCAAGTGAATTTACCTATTACCCACCTGATCGGCATAGGGAACGAAAATATTGTTCTTCTTCATCCAACTCTGTAGTGTATGAATCTTCTTCCATTCTTTGGCTCCGGTATTGTATTGGTGAACCTCAAAGCTTTTTGGATACTCTGAGTTGCATCTTCCCACCAGGATTCTTTCCCCATTGAAGAAGAGAGGGTCACAGGTACTCCATGTTGTTTCAACACGCATTGTAATCTGCCATTTGAACTGATCCTGTAGTGCCCAGACAGCAATCTCACTATCTGAAACCGAAGCAAAATTGATCACACCTTTTACAACTCCAAGACATGCATCCCAATATATTCCTTCTCCTTGGGATCGAATTGTCATGTTCTCAGGTATGTCGATCATTTGTCCTTCTTTCTTTCCTACATCAAATGCAAGAATTATGCCGCTTTCGCTTAGCCAATATAGCAACCCATTGTTGTACACAGGAAGAGCAAAGTTCTCAAAATTGAAGTAATTTATATGAGAAGTACAGCAGAAGGTCCCTTCAGTTATTTTCCAGAAGTCATTCTCTAGTGAAAATATCTTAAACACATAAACATGGGAATTTGACCCTGATCTTAATACCCAAAGTATCTTGAAATATGAAGATGGAAAGATCAGAGGATCGAACACCAACCCGAATACTTTTTTCTTGTTACTAAGTATCCCTAACCAATTGAGACCTAATTTGGGAGCTAATCTGTATTTACTGGCAACGGTGTCGTACACAAAATATGTGTTCAATGTGCAGAGGAATATCAGGCCATTACAAGAAGCTAAAATTGAAACTGGGCCTCGTTCTAAGAAAGGACTTGACCCCAAAGAAGTATGTGGAGTATTATGATTACTGATACCTGAAAAACCAAAAGGGATATGATGCACATCGCAGTTCTCCCTTAAAGTTATGTATAAGAGACCTGAGACGTTCATGGTGGATCGACATGAATAAAGAGCTATGAAGAAAGGATCAGAGATCAAACGATGAAGACTTCTACTTGTGGACTTGAGTAACGCTAGAGAGACCAATGGCAAACGTAGTAGAATCTCAATAACAAGTTCATTGCTAAGTTTCTCCATTGAGGATTGCGGCGAAAAGAGAGCCTTTGATTCGATTATTTGTAGAAACCGATCGGTAAGTTACTCCATCGAGGATTGCGGCGAAAAAAAAGCATTTGATCGGAGAGGGAAGAGACCTCCCTCCCCACGATTCTTAACAATTTTTATTTTGGAAAAATTGCTTATATGTCCTTACTTTAGGTAATTTATTGCCAAACTATTGACCAAATGTATTCGCCCCTCTAAGTACAGAAATCTTAAAATAATTGCCTTTTAGTCCTTTACTACGGTTCTGCCATATGGAAAAGGACAAATTGAGTATTTGAATAAAATTAAAAATACCTAAAATACCCTCCTACCCTTTCCCTCCCGCTACAGAATTTGCAGCCCAAATCTAACTCATAAACCCTAGACTCATCTCCATTAAAAATCCCAAAATTTCTCTCACTAACACCTCTCTTTTTTCTGATTCTCGTTGAACAGTGAAAAAACAAACACCTCGATCTGATCATTGGATTCCATCGGGGTCTTCTGTTAGAATCCCCACGGAAACATCCACTTAGAGAAAGCATCCACGGAAACATGTTCGATTTTGGTATTTCCACTTTCCTTTACGTCTCCCCATGGATTCAACAAGCAAGAACCGAAATAAAGTATGTTTTATACTCCAAAAAGTGACTAATCTCTGATCAGATTCAGAAAACCCCGGATGCATAAAACTTAATTCCAGTACGAATCCCTAGAAAAAAGCAAAAAAATCGACGGAGAAGCCATGAAAGAGAATAAAGAAGAAATCTCCGAGAGATATTAAAACCCCAAGAAACAACAAGAACAAAAGGTTCTTATTTTTCAGATCTTATGCAGCACTTGTACCGAGCAAAAATTATAAATTACCCAGCGAAAACTCGCCAGAGATTACATGCAGAGCCATGAGAGAGTAAGAAAACTCGTGTAGACGAAACATAAATGATTCTAGGGTTTTTATTAATCAAGTTCGTCGTTTCAGAGACTCTGATTCTTACATTATATGGCTTTTCACTGATTTTTCATTTTTCTTGTGATCCGAACTGTTTGAGTTTCAGAAAAAAATTGTGCAAATATGCTTTGAATTCAGTTTTTGCTTCCTGAAATTCAAGTAAAATGTCGACTTTTGATAATTCTATAGAAGTAATTTACTGATTGTAGGGTTCTTGTAGGCAGGTTCTCTTCGATATCATCGTTCCTGAAGCTATAATCCTCGATTTCTCCGTTTCCTTTTAGTTCTTTTTTTATATTTTTTTGGTTTGTTCTTTTTGGAATTCACTATTCTTTGTGTTTGCACTGTTCAACAAGAATCAGAAGGAAGGAAGTGTTAGCGAGAGAAATTTTGGAAGTTTTAATGGAGATGAGTTTAGGGTTTATGAGTTAGATTGAGCTGCAAATTCTGTAGCAGCAATAATGGTGGAGACAAGTTAGGGTTTGGGGAGAAAGTATCCTTGGAGAGAGAGAGAGAGAGAGAGAGAGAGGGAGGAAAGGGTAGGACGGTAGTTTGGATTTTGGATATTTGTAATTTTTAAAAACCACCTACCGTATTCAAATACCCGACATGTCCTCTCCATATGGTAAAGGATCAAAATACTTGGTCAATATACCGTTGGCAATAAATTGCATAAAATTGGACATATAAGTAATTTTTTATTTTATTTTTATACCAATGAAAAATTAATAAAATATTAACAAAGTTTATAAACATTATTGGCGAGTGGTCCCACACTCGTCATCACGAAGAGTCCAAGTTCAATTAAGATGCAGAGATCACTAAGACTCAAATTTAAAATAAATTTATTTTTTCATTATCTCTTTTTATATATTTTAGTTACATTTTTTTAAATTATTCAAAATCTCTTAAGGGCCGGGTTGGTTTGTGGAATGGAAGTTGGAATTGGGGCTGGAATTGGAATTGGGATTCCCAATTCCAATTTTTTTGTTTGAGAGTAAATTAAGGAAATGGAATTCGAATTCTACATGAATTTTACCGAATTCATTTGTAGACTATTTTTGAAGCTGTAGAATTTACAGGGTGTTGTTAATTGCAATTCTCTACCTTATGGATTCCAAATGGATATGGCGGGTCGGGTCAGATTTACCACCTCTCTCTTTAACCCAATAATAAAAATTAAAAATAAATATTTTTTTTATAATTGTCTTTTTCCTTGCTCATCACCCCCGTTCCTAATAGAATATCAAGAAAAAAAATTCAAATTTTAATTATTTCCGCACTCTGCGGGCATAAATATAATATATGTGACCTAAGGGTAAGGCAAGCAAATTTGCCTTCTGAGTGCGGGAATTTCCCAAATCCGCGTATTGGAGTCTTTTAATCTGCGGTTTTACACTTCAAATCTGCAATGAAAGCAGTCGAAGGAACGATGGCAATCCCTTCGATAGGAATCAGGATGAGAAAAATGGGGTTTAAAGGGAATTGCATCCAATCCTTTATATGGTGTGATTGGACATCGGGGCCTTATATTCAATGATATGATAGAGTAACAAGTAATAACTTCACTGCATACGTAACAAGAGATCAATGAATTCGGATGTTCGATTATGAGAATGGGGAAGGTGTTAGGCACCCCCACCTCATCCGGTTTAAACCGGTTACTTACTCTTTGATTCCCCTATCATCATCTCAAGCATTTGGCTTGGTTTGTGATGGACTTTGATGACAACCAAACTATAACTTATGAACTTTATTTCTTATGGACTCAAGTTTAGTAGACAAAAACAATCACATGCGTCCTAAGGTTATCGGCATTCTAACCTAAACTGGATTCTACATGAGGAGTTAAGGTTTATGCATTTAAAGAAAAATTGAAACCCAAAACCGATAAACCAACCTCCATACATGGATTTCTCTACATGCTTCTCGGGTAATTTGGTATTTGGTGGAATGTTGGGCGCTAACACCAGGGGCAATAGTCACCCATCCATAGGCCTACTAACTCAGAGAGCATAAGGTTTGTCACCAGGGACAATGGTCGCCCCGTTTGCAAACTTACTAAACTCCTCCTAAGATGGGTAAAAATGACAAAGTTTTTGAGTTTATATAATGCATTTGTGATTCAAGCATGCACTTATTATGATGTGCAAGAAGCAAGATTAAAAATAAGTAAGTGATCTATCATAAACAAGCTACTAATATGTTTGGAATGAAGAAAAAGAACAATCATGCTTGAAGAAGAAAGAAGCAAATGAGAAAATAGAAAAAATATGAATACTTATAACATGGTTAACCAAATATTCCAGTAAAAAAGAATGATAAAAAAATATACTTTAAAGATGATTAGGCATGAACTAACAAGTGATATTGACATGAAAAAAAAAGGGAACTATCTAGATACAAAGAGGGTAACTACATTATAACATTGAGTATAGAATATGTGAAAATGAAATAACTTAATAAGAGCTAAGTGAAAAAAAAAAAAAAAATCACTCTTCCATTGATTAAGAAAAAAACCCATCTTTTCTTAGTTTCACATGTACACAAGAATGTAACTACATGAGAAAAGAAAGAAAACTTATGTAGAATGATTTGAAAAATAAATGAAAAAATGTTAAAAAAAAAATATTATAAATAGAATGAATTGAGGAAAGACTACGCTAAAAGAAAAGTTTTATTTTCATTGATTGAAAAAGAACAATTCCTTAATATAACATAAAGTCTAATCATATGAGATAAGAAAAAAAAGTTAACAAGAGCTAAAGAAGACCAAGTAAAATGAAGGTTTTACTTTCCCATTGATTGAGAAGTGAACTATCCCTTACTTGAATTTATATGTGAAAAAGCACTAACTATATGGCAAAGGAAATAAAACATAAAAAAGTATGACCTAAGAAAAGGAACAAGTAAAAAGATAATTTCATTTTTCCATTGATTGAGAAGGAAACCAATATTTTATTTGTTTTCACATATAAAGAAAAATTAATCATACAAGAAGAATGTATAAAACTTAAAGATTAAACCATATAAAGAAAACCAAGTTAAAATACCCTAATTCAAATTATAAGATTCTAAAATAACAATTATGCCTTATTAGTTTGTTTTGGGAACTGCCTGAACACTCCTCGGGTCTTCATTTTTTTGGTTCTCCATTTTCTTTGAAGCTTGAAACTCTCTGCCACCGTACATTTCCGTCACCCCACCTCTCATTTCTGGCAAACTCATCCGACCATCTTCTCCGACCTAACACCACCCCCTTCTTTCCTTCTCTCTTCTGTAACACCCACAATCGAACCACCCTTGTTCTAGAATCCTCTTCTTCCAACTCCACCTCCACCCAAACGAATCATCTGATTACCGTCTCTGTTTTGTTGTTGCTGCAACACCCAAATAGCAACAGCAATTTTCCCCTCACCACTCTCCTCTAGAAATCCATGTTGCTGCTCTGTGAGCAGCAACAACAGCAACAAAGCTCTCTCTCTCTCTCTCACACACACACAGCGAAGCTCTGCCCAAAACCACCACTAAATAGCTCTCTCCACCTTGATTTGTCCGACTTCAACAGAGGCCCTCCACTCTCAACCTAATATTTCCCTTCTCTGCATCAATCTCTAAGTTCCCTTTTCTCTCAATCACTTCCTTCAGCAACTCCAATACCCGTATCAATCTCCTCCACCCTCTATCACTCCCTCATCTCAGTCGAACCAACATTCGCAGGCACCTCACAGCTCCACTCTCTTTCGATACTCCACCCAAAACCCTAAACACAACCTCACCACTCAGTCCCTTCTTCTGTCGTTGCTCCCACAACAGCAACTCTTCCCATCATAACCCAACCTCACATCCGAGCAGCATCTACTTCACCCACATGCACGATCCCCCGTTCTCTCTCCCTTCTCCCTCCTCCTTCACACATCTCACACCCAAATCTACACATGTTCTCTCCCTTGCAGCCACCTCTTCGGCACCCCTGTTTTTTATTTTTTCTTTCTTTCTTTTACCTCACTTCTTCACAGCCACGACAACAAACCATAGTCCCCACCATTCTTCTTTCTCACTGTTATAGTATTTTAGAGTTTTAGGAATCTTTCTACTATGTTCCATGGGAACATGGTAATGCTTGTTGATTTCTAATATCGATTTATCTTATCAAAGAAAACTAGAATTTATCTTTTAATTTCTTTTGGTGATGCCTATTGTCGGCATCCTCCGATTAATACAATTGTTAAGCATTGATTCACTTAATGGAAGGAAGACACTTAATGAAAGCTTAGTTCAGAAGTTTGGTTGCAACAAGTAGACACAATAAAGAAAGTCATCCTGTGAATGAAGAGAGATGAACTTTTGCTCAGGTGAAGAAAGAGAAGGAACGTTTGTATTTTAATGATTTAAAATCAAGGATATTTGCGTAAAAAAAAAAAAAAAAACTAACTCTGTTAGACAAACGTTTTCGATTAGGAGGTCATTATTGTTTTTCAAAGGTGAAAGGGGGTATGTTACTTCTTCATGCATACTTGCTTTTTTTAATCAATCTTTTTTTTAGCTTATAATTCTAACTTTTTTTTTTTGGTAAATTATAATTCTAACTTTCTTTGGGTTACATAATATCTTTTTTTTTTTTTTTTTTATCATTTAGGTTTTTTATTTGTTATGTTTCTTCTTCATGCATACTTCCTTTTTTTTTTTTTTTAACTATTCCTTTTTTGTAGCTTATAAAAATATTTGTATTATGTTATAAATGAATTTTTAAAATAAAAATTATTATATCAACTTTAGTTTGATTAATAGATGTTATAATTATTGATTGTTTAAATCTAAGTAATGAATTATTTAAGTTATAAAGTAAAATTTTATTTAATTATAAATTATTCTATCTTTAAGGATATAAAGAATAATTAATAAATTATTTAATTAGTCTACTCCGACCCTACTCGTCAAATATTTCTACATAAACCATATTTTTAACGAGGCCACCTTTTATCGAACGAAAACCGAATTCGATTATGAATCGGGTCTATAAATCCGGAACTAAACCAACTAAATGGGTTCAGTTCCATTATGTATCAGATACCATTGACACATCTACTTTTGGTTCCATCGGGTATCAGACAAGGTTTCAAGGATCGGATCGATCTGGTCCTAACAGACCAGTCTGTATTGGGATCAGTCCAGTCTTAAGCCACGATACAACGGTTGTTTCGTGAGACTTTGGACCGGACTGGTATAACTGATACCGATATGGACTGATCCGGTAACTGGTATAGCGATACAACCGGTCCGGTCCCTATCATTATCGCCGTCCGGCGACCAATCTGACCAATCCAAAAAAAACTGGCGATACAAATTTTGTACCGGATCCAGACAGGACAGTATCTCCAACAATGACGCATCTACTTTGGATTCTTGTACTGCTCCTGTTTAGCGTTCTTCCTTAAAAAAAATTAAGTCAATCATTTTAACAAACCTTGGATCTCTGAAGCAGCACCAGTTTTCTTTGCTGATTAGCTGCAAAAATTTACAAGTAGTCCAGTTTTTTTTTGTTACTTAGCTGCAAAAATTTATGAGGAGTCTTGTCAATGGCTTCTCCCACAATACTTATCTTCCAGCCTATTGGCCTTCTTTATCAACTTCCGAAACTACATTCACGCTCACCGAGCTTTACAACAAATCCATCACCGACCACAGGGTAATGGAGTCGGATCATCATAGGCTGCTCGGAAATGCGGGTCGGCTGTTCGATGAAATGCTCCACCCAAGCACCGTTACGTGGAATCACAAGCATGCATTTGGGCTGAGGATCCCCAGTGAGCTGAATCATATGTTGACACATGTCTTAGAAGGGCTCACATCGTTAACTGGTTTCTACCTATTAAGGTATAAGGCGGTCAAAGATGTGAGCCCTCGGTTCACATTTTTCTTTGGGTTTTAAAAGGTGCATGTTACCCTTCTTTGTGGGACTCACCCTAGGGCATGTGTCAACATGTGAACCAGTTCACAGAAGATCCTCACCCATGTATTTGCTGCTATCTACTATGTATAGGACTGGCAGTATGGCAAGCGGGGCTAACATGGGATATTAGGAGTGTTATACATGTCTAAGCCCAGTCTGACCCGCTTTTCAGGCCTAAGAATGAAACCCAAGCTCGGAACTAAAGTAGTATGAAAAAGATGAGCCCTGCCCGATTCTTATTATTATTAATTTTTTTTATTTTATTAAAAAAAATTCTTACAATCTTATGAATTTACAAATTTTGCAACATATTCTTCACATTTTCAATAAAAAATACAAAAAAAAAAATTTGTAAAATTAATTGAGAAGATGATGAAATAACCTTAAATATGTTAAACTTATAGTATTCATGCTAATTAAAATCGGGTCGGGTCGGGCCAGCTTATACATGCCTAACCCAAACCCGGTTCCAGTACTTCAGTCCTCTATTCAATTGGGTTTGACAAGCTTGTGGGCCCAAAAACCTGGGTTAGCCCGTTTTAAATTGGATGGGCTCATCAGGCCTAAGTGGACCGGGCTTAAATTGCCTGCCCTAACTATGTAGATGGTTGACAAGAATCGAGACTATAACGTAGATCAAATGGGAAGGCTACAATGGTTGTCAACGAGCCAAGCTTGAGCTCTATAATTGGGCTCATGAGCCTAGAAAAAAGCTCATTATCTTAACGAGTTTAGGTGGGCTCAGCTACAAGGTTAAAGCTTGGCTCGGTTTGTATATGAAACTATACATCTATATTCGTATATCTTATATTATACTAGGTTACACACATTTACGGTCTAGATTACACCCTTTAGTGCCTTCGATTACATATATTTAAGCACAAGGTTCAACCCTTTAATGTTTCAAGTTACACACATTTAAGCACTATGTTATACTTATTTAAGCCATAGGTTACCCATTGTAGTAGTACATTAAAGATATTTAAGTAAAAGGTTACATCATTTAATGCCTTAGGTTAAACATAAGCTTAAACCCTTACCCTTTAATTCTTTAGGTTACACACATTTAATGACTAGATTAAATACATTTTAGGCTAGACTTATTTAAGTACTAGGTTACAAATATTTAAAGACTAGATTATATACATTTAGACACAAGGTTACACTATTTAATGCCTTAGGTTACACAAATTTAACCACAAGGTTACACAACCCATTAATGTCTTAGGTTACACACATGTAAGCACTAGGTTACACCATTTAATGCCTTCGGTTCCAAAACTGGATTACACACATTTAGGACACACATAACTTACATCCTTTAATGTGTTAGGTTGCACATATTTTAGGACTATGTTACATGCATTTTAGTAATAGGTCACACATTTAAGAACTACTAGCAAAAGAACATGTGCGTTGTACGTGAAGGTTTATTTTATAATACATATTATAATTAAAAATTAAAATAATGATATAAAAAATATATTTTTAAAAATATATATTTTTATATTATCATTTTAGTAAGTTTTATATTAAAAATATGTAATTCAATAAAATATACTATATTATCTTATCTTTTATTTTTAAATTTATCTATTAGTTATTGATCTTTATAATATATTCTATATTTTGATAATTTGAATCTTAATTTCTCTTTATAAGTTAGATTTTTCAATTCATTAGTAAATATTGTAATAACTAATTAGATTTAAGATTTTGTTGATTGACTTTATTTTTTATTTTTTAGTTATTTTAAATTTTTAATTTGTTAAATTTTATTTTATTGTCACGACCCGAATTTCGATATACCATTTAAGGCATCTTAATCATCGAGGTTATGACCATCACTTTCCATAACGGAAAGTGGATGTGATTCTAAGCCATTTCATTTACTTAAATTCATATACAGAGCAATAAATAAAATACTTGAAATAAATAATTAGCAAAAAATAGATCGAATATTTCTAGGTTAATAAATCAAGTTTTCAAATACTTAAACTAAGAGAGTCAAATGCTCAGATAATCCAAAGTCAGTTTAAAGGTATAAGATACTGAATATAAAATTTACATTTCCAAGTCAAATCGGATCAAACCAATGTCCAAGTACCAAAACTGAAAACAGAAGTCACACGGAACTGAAATAACTATCTTCCTCCTCGTAGGAATCTTCTCTGAGTGGATCAGCCTCCTCTTTTTGATTCAACTCTAAGTCACCTGAAATATTTCGCACTAAGTCGTAAGCTCACTAGCTTGTATGAATTGAGTTTATAAATATATAATTTATCTATTAACAACGAAACACCATTTAACAATGATCATGTGCAATGCATGTGGTTTATCATTTTCCTTTATAATTTTTCTCGTCAATGCAATGCATGCTCAATCACAAAACCTAAGTGTCACCACGGTGACCTAGACATACAAATCTACATGGATGATGATGTTAGAGTCATGAATAGTAGCATTTATTTTTCCCAGAAAGCTGAGAACTTATCATGCTAAGTATTCGCCCAGATAGCTGAGAACGCATTCAATTGCCCAGACTGCTAAGAACTATGGCAGTACACCCGTCGCCTAGATCGCTGAGAACATAGGTTGTACTCCTTTCCGCCCAGATAGCTGAGAACTATACTAATACACCCGTCGCCCAGATCGCTGAGAACATGGGTAATACTCCGTCGCCCAGATTGCTGAGAACATTTCCTCATCATTTTGGGTCGTAGCCGTCTGGTTAGGATTGAGTGTATTGGGTTAGCTACGCCCTCAACTCTACCTGCCGGTCTCCTCACTCGATGTGAGTACACATCATACTCTCTTTAGTCCTAGAGACACACCCTTGTGGTCTCGGACTTAACAGGGTTCCACTCTTAGATCTCTGGGATCCTTGAGGATATGCGTGTAGTGTAAAGTGCACATTAACTATTCAATCAGCAGTATTGTGGAACATTCGTGAAGTGTGTGATAAGCAAGACTCAACACATATTTCCATGCATACGGGTATTCAAGTTAAAATGAAGTCAATATACATAAGTCAATAAATCTCTAACTTATCCTTGTTGTATATCATTTAACTAGTTAAACACAATTAACATCTACACACTTTTCACATTATCATTTATTACGCACGAACCCTGAGTTTCGGCGCACCTTCGGCGGACCGAGGGTTCGCTGAAGAATAGTCTGCGTTTCGGTCTTGGTTCGGCGAACCTTCGGCAACCTAAACAGAACTCGAATTTTCACCTCTGAGTTTCGGCGTAAGTTCGGCGCGCCGAGAGCACGCCGAAACTTATGTGTTGCCCAGAAATAATCTCGGCGCGCTTGTCGGCGCACCAAGCGTTCGCCGAAAAGTCGCTCAATCCCAGATTTTTGGGGCTTTCTGGTTTTCTTTCCTCACACACCAATTCATTCACAATATGGCACAAAAGTACATCAATGTAACATTTTAAGACACTCCAATAAGAATTCATGAGACAATCTAAGCATATCATTTTTATCAATAAACTAATTCCATTCCTACAACCATCCCCATTTCCTTTGGGTTTAGACATATGCTCATCATTTCGTTTCTTTG
>JAUPMG010016508.1:0-15378 GCA_031762675.1 Pachysandra terminalis
TCAACGTTGTTGGACAAAACCCGCAGTAGATCGCGTTGTCATCATCATTCTTGATGCATTGAGGTAATTAACTTTTTCTAGTAATCTTAATGCAAGCAATGAACTGATTTTTTATTTTTCTTTAATACATGTGAGAACCTATTACTGATAGAATTGAATCAAAATGGGATTTCGATTATTTTATTTGAGAGAATAGATACAAGTATATATAGAGTTTACAAATCAATTAAATCCCTGATTTGTAGGATTTGTTACGTGCTTAACCATTGTTCCAAAGCCCCAGGACTTATGGAAACTCATTTGGTTAAGCACTTAACATTCCACCACGCTTCCGTAGCCAACGTCCACAGCGGCCCACTCTATCGATACTGACCTGCTGGTAGCCCTTTCCTTATTGACGGCTCCACTCACCTATCAATATTCAATGACTTAACACCACACCATGCCAATACATAATACCAAGGTATTTTAATCCAGCCTATAGGCCGCCCCTTCTGCGACTCGAACCCGTGACGTGGTGCCTGCTCTAATACCATTTGATTAAGCACTTAACATATAGGATCGTAACAGGATTGTGTTATTCTATATCTATATATATATATATAGAGACATGGAAGTTACAGAAAATCTACATAGAATAGCATTAATTACGCTAACACTTCCCTTCAAGTTGGTGCTTGAGGATCAAGAACGCCCAACTTGCCAATAAGGTATGTGAGCTGTCTTTGTACCAATGGTTTAGTGAAAAGACCTACCAACTGTCGAGAGGTAGGCACGTATTTTGTATGTATCGGACCCAATTGAAGCTTTTTACAAACAAGGTGGCAATCAAGCTCAATATGTTTGGTCTGCACGTAAAAAAGGATTGGCGGCAATATGCAACACAACACAACTTGATTACCATGAATAGTGGAATGGGTTGTGAACGTGGAATACCGAGATCATTGAGTAACCTCACAAGTGGCCTGTACCATCACCCTAGATTCAGCCTCAGCAGATGAACTAGATACAGTGCTTTGTTTTTTGGTGTTCCAAGATATGGGACTGTTGCCAAGCATGGTACGGTAGCCAATTGTGGAGTGATGAGTCAGGGGACAGCTTGTCCAATCAGAATCACACTAACTGGAGTTGTAATGTACTAAAATAAGATAAGAGAATGCTTTGACTGGGTTAGCTTTTGAGGTACCGCAATAAACGTAAGGTAGGATCAAGTTGTGGTTTTCTCGGTTCGTGCATGAATTCGCTGAGGATATGTACCGGATAGACAATATAATGTCTTGTGATGATGAGACAAATGAGACGGCTACAGCTAGCTGGATCATCAAGTGGGTCGCCATCAAAGGAAGTGAGTTTGATGTTTTGCTCCATTGGGAAATTGGCATGATACTTGACCTCGTATAGCAATTTGCCACCGATGGGTTTCTTTCTTGGTGGCAGAGTGGTAAGAATCCATGTATTTTTTTTGTTCAAGAGCTTGAACTTCATCAGCCATTGCATAATCCCGCGATACAATAGTATGTATCGTGGGTTGGGATCTGACCATTGAGGTCTGATCCCGGACGATCCTGGTACGGACCGGACCGGACCGGTCCATAGAACCATGGATGAGGCGAGTGGCAGGACCCAAAGGCAAGGATTGGTTTTGGAGTACCGGTTGTTGATCAGGTGGGATGGATGGGTTAATAATATTTTCTTGTGACATATGTGAAGGTAGAGTAGTTGTATCAACAGGCGGTGATGGAAGGGAAGGACTAAAGAGGCAGGTGCAGATCATGGTGTAAGGGATCGTCTGATCCCCGAGTTGAAACCCAACCGAGAAGAACAAAAACAGGTTGGATCGTTCCGATCCCGATACGGATCGGGCGATCCAACTCGGGATCGGCCGAGAACGATCCAGAGCCGGATTCCGAGATTAAACACTATGGTGCAGATTAAAGGGTGACATCATGATAAGGAAAACTTTATTCATGAAAAACTACATCACCATCGATGAAAATGGTTTTGGTGGCGCTGTCATACACCTGATAACCCTTTTGAGCATAAGGATACCCAACAAAAATGCATGGTCTAGCTCTTTGGTCAAACTTGTGATGAATGCTGTTGTTGTTGTGACCTTAACAAAGGCAGCCAAAAACCTGCAAATGTTTATAATTATTTTTGCTTTGAAGAAGGGCTTCATTTGGTGTTTTGCCAGACAAAATGGGAGTTAGGATTTTGTTAATAAGATATGCAGCCACAAGTATGTACTCACCTCAAAATTGTAAAGGAAGGTTTGCTTGGAAATGTAAAGCACGGGCCACTTCAAGTGTCTGTGCTCTCTCTTAGCAACCTCTATTTTGTTGGGGTGTCCTAACACAACTATGTCGATGGATGACATCGTTAAGGATAAGAAAATTTTGCATATCTTTGTCAAAGAACTCAGTTTCATTATTAGTTGGATTTGTTGAATTTGGCAATGAAATTGGGTTTTCATCATGGCAAAGAACATTTGTAGGTATGATTGGGTTAAAATGCATCAAATAGACCCAAGTGCCTCTAGTGTAATTATCAACAATTGTCAAGAAATAATGAACACCAGATAAAGATGGAGTTTTATATCCTATCCTCCTCAAATGTCAAAATGAATTAATGCAATTGGTCTAGTGGTAGAAATGATACTAGAAGGAAAAGGCAAATGCGACTCCTTACCCAAAGGGCAAATGTCACAAATGCATTTATTAGAATTAGTAAGAAATGACTCAGATTTAGTTAAAGCTTGCATATGAGAGGATGGTGGGTGTCCCAGTCTCTAGTGCCACACATCGTAAGAAGGTTCATGAGATACATCATTAACTCTGGGCACTTGAAGATGATAGAGGCCACCATGCTGCTTACCCACTCCAATTGTCTTTGTCATTGACAGGTCCTCAACAATGCATTAATCAGGAAGAAAAAATTACTGCACAATTGAGAGATTTAGTAACTTGACTAACTGATAATAAATTGATTTGAAAGAAGGAACACAAAGGACATTATCCAAGTGCATTTTTGGAGATGGACAACCAGTGTGAATAAGAGGCCATGATCACCATTAGGCAATTGAATAGGTGAGAGATTGCAATTGGAATTGATAGAGGACAATGGGCTTACAGAGGGATACATATGGTTTGTTGCTCCGGTGTCAATTACCCATGTAGTGGATGGAATAAAATTTGTTGAGCAGCAAAATTTTTACCTGCTTGATTGGCCATGGGCTGTGAATTACCTACACTGAGCATTGATAAGATCCGATGATACTGTTTAGGTGTGAAAGGTGATGTGGGAGTTGATTGGTTTTCACTAGAAACTGTTTCAGTTTGTTGTGAAACAATCTGTGTTGTTGCTCCCAATGTTTTAAGTATTACTTTCGCTGGAAATTGCGCCACCAGGACATGGGGGAAATTTTGCTGAAATTTCGGGAGATATTTTCGTTTTGGCAGGATATTTCTCCAGATGAAGAAAAATAGGGGAAAAGTTAGGAAAATTTGGAATTTTTTGATGAAACTTTAGGGATTACTTAAACACATATAAACACACAAATAACTCAAAATATAACAATAAATAGCTATGCATTGTGATGGAGAAACATCAAGGGATGTAATTAACATATGCGCTGCCTGCTGTTCAATAAAATGTGAAGTAGTAGCATCCATACAAAGTCAAAATACATGGGGATTTTAGATTTGATCTTCTAAATCAAATCTTGAAGAAAGCCTTAGAATGGAAGAGATAGGGTTTCAGTCGAAATTGGGGAAATTTAGAGCGAAATTGCCCCAATGTCGACCTTATCCCCTTTTTATAAAGCACAAAATCTCAATTTCTTGCCAAAATTGGGGAGAAATTGAAATATCAGGAGATATTTTGACCGAAATCTCGCCAATTTCCCCAGAAAAGAGATATTACCGTGGAGATATTATCTCCAGGAGGGAGTTAACGTAATTTTGGTGAAATTTTGCTAAATTTCATCGAAATATAAAACACTGGTTGCTCCATTTGCTGCCCTTATAGAAAGATACCTGTGCAGCTTGTAACACATGGAGATGGTGTTGCCACCTCTACCATAATGGTAACAATGAGGCCTTGATCTTGGTTTGCATTGAGAATCAGGTCTATCTCCATTGTTGGAGATCTTTGAAGATGCAATAAAGGCTGAGGCATCAGTAGTGAGAGATGTCCCAATATGCAGCTCTATTTGTTTCTTTTCATGAAGAAGAGAGTGAGTTTTGCTCATTGAAGGGAGAGGATCCATGATGGACTTTGAATCGTAAGAGGATTTCAACTGTTTTCTTTGAGATGATAGATACAAATATATATGGAGTTTACAAATCAATCAAATCCCTGATTTATAGGGATTGAGTTAAACAATGGAATATACATATAGAGAATCGTTAATTACGCTAACAATTACAACCTAGTTCTTCAATTGATGATTCATTTGTTCATAATTTTTCAGTTTGATCAGTTGGGATAGGCAAACAGATCCTATTCCATCAGTGCACCCCATCAAGAACCGTATGTTTGGTCATATCATGTGCTTGTAAATCTTCTTATTCTAAAACCAGTGTTTGATACCCCGGATTGACCAGGTTACTTGGAAGTCTGGTGATCCGACTTAAAAGAAATTTATAAATTCCCAAGATAAATTGAGTATTATGTCTTAAAATTGGGGGTAATCTTGGTCAAATTGCCGAGTGAATTGATCGACTTTTTCGAGAAACTCGGCCGAGTTACCGAGCCAAAATTTGTCTTGGGCAGAATTGAGTCAATATGGCTACTCTACCAGGAATCTCACGGATACGTGTATCTCTTGAGTTTTCTGAGTTACCAGCAAGTTTTTAAACGCTCTATAAACTCCATCTGCATTTCATTGACTTTGTACTTGTTCTTTAGAATGTCTGGCTTGCACCCTCGAACTCCTCTTCATTGAACAGGCTGAATCATATAAATTGTCTCTACTTATTGGTTCCTTCCCTAACATTTAGGTACATAAAACATAGCCACTCTTATAGCTGTCGTAAAGATTTTTCCTTTTAGTTTGATTAGAATATGACTGTTGCATAACACTTTGGAGGTACACCTCCACTTGAAGCACCTGCTCAAATTCTATCATTATTACTGTCATTATAAAGATGACCTTTGTGAATAATCAGGCCAAAGTTTTATTAATTTCATTATTATTGGAAATTTCATTTTTGTGGGTACATAAATTGGGCCAACGGCATGTGGATGGATTGGCAAAAAAAGGGGAAGTGCCTATGGAGGGGATGATATGTGGTTGTGAGGCAATGACACAACCGATGTATTGGCGAAGATCCTGTGTATTTCTGTCATTTATTCTTAAAAAATCATGCTAAATGTACTGAAAATGATGAATTTGCAAAATCTCATGACAATCAATCTTTATTATTGCATAGTCTTTACAACAACAACAACAAGATGCCTTATCCCAACTAGTTGGGGTCGGCAATATGAATCCTGTTCCTCCATCCCAATCTGTCAAAAAACATATCTTCAGTTAGATTATGGGTGTCCAAATCCATCCTTTCGGTCTGACTCCATCCGGGTTCTTTTTGGTCTTCCTCTTGTCCTCTTAAACCCTTCACTAAGTACCCCCTCAGACTTTCTCACAGCTTCTAGCTCTTCTCTTTACATGTCCAAACCATGTTAACTTATAGATTCTACATAGGTTCTATCCTGACCTATATATTCTATCATGACCACAAATAACAGTATTTCAATGGTCTTTATAACGTTATATCCTATCTATCTATTTCTATCTATCTATCTATCTATCTATATATATACATATTCTTATTTTATTTGACTTTACTAGAGCCCTTAGGATCCATTGTATCCCCTCATAAAATTTAATTTCACCTTTACCCTATCTCTTATTTGTTTAATCAACCCCATGTTTTATGCAAATAACATACAATGAGGGGTTGAGCCATCATTTCATTAATTTGTCCGAGCCAATGCAAATCAATTTGGAATCATTGATGATCTCTGATTTGAGTCTATCATCACTGTTGACACATTGGTCTAATCATTTTTTATACTTAGTCTGATTTAAGATCCCTGATACATGTTTATAGTGATATCCAAAGTTGTTACTGATAAAAAGAAATAATATCCAAGGTTGTCAAACCATGAATCGAATCCAAAGTTGTTAAGAGGCCACTTAGAAAGAAATCATAATTTTGAATCTTAAATTGTAAGATTCATAGTAATTTTAGTAGAAGTAGGGTTTGCGGTTTAGCTAAGAGAAATTCATAGTAATAAATTTCTCTTAGCAAATTTATTTATTTATTTTTATTTTTTAAAATGAGTAAATTATGTTTCTTTATGTATATGTAGTTGTTTTAGAGTATTGAGTTCTATATAAAGAAGAACCAAACAAAAAAGGGAAGTTCTTTATTTAAAAAAAAACAAACTGACATTTATTTTAGTGTTGGAAAGTCGGATCTTCTGAATGGTACGATTAAATTGTAGATTGTAAGATTCAATTTATAAATCATAAGATTCAAACATAAATCGATTTTTCACTGATTTGGGGTCAAATCGAATCGAATTGTCAGATTCATATAGTGAATCGTAAGATTTTAACAACAGATGTAATATCCATGTATCTGGTTGAAGTTTCTTTTAAGGTTTTAAAATGTTGTTATTTGTGGTCATGTTACCATATGGCATTGATCGTTATATACCATTATAATGAATGTTGTAACTTTTTCTGCATTTCTCCACCTGTTTGTTCCAGTAAATTTATTATTTGTTTTTTTTAATGCTTTATGTTACAAAATTAATTTAATGCTGCATAAAAAAACATGAGATTGTTTACTGATCCAAAAGGACAAAAACATGAGATTGTTATGAACATCCGAAAAAATGTGTGACTGCCGTTATAATGTAAATAGCCATTAGTTATGGCTGTTATTTTATTGGAATTACTTATAAAAGGAAATTGTATTAGCATTATATGCTATTTTAAATCACTGGTCATTTACACTGTGCCTTTATTAGCTGTTATAACAGTCTTATATTAAACATGATAGAACCATGCTCCCAGACTGTAGCAAGTATGAAAAAAAAGAAAGAAACCATATTGATACGTACAGTTTATTTGAACATATAGTTTATATCGTCGGAAGAGTATTCTAGGAAATGAACAATTTTAAGAATATGAAGTTTTTAGTTTAGTCAAACTAATTTTGTTATATTCCTGTATCAAGTTGAACCAATTTTTCCGATTATGATCTCAGTTGCTGATCTTAGTTATCATAATATTTCACAGTGCTGATGTTTTACACTATGGCTTGCAACTAAAAGATATACTTTTATTCTGGAAGTCTTGGTGCTATTTACTACGAGGAGATTCAGATGTTCTTTTATATTTACTCATCATTGTTCTTTGCATTTCAGGTTTGATTTCGTCGCTCCTAGTAGCATTTTTCATGGTGAGTTTTTTTGGTCATTTTCATATCATTTTTCTGAAGGGTGATGATTATGCCACAATTGGCTTTCTGCTTGTTATTTCATATTATGATTAATGTGTGGTGTACCTTGAATTAAAAATAGGCACGATTTGTTACCTTTTTAAGTTTATATAGGTTCATTAATATGCTTTTCTTCTAGAAACGGAGCCATGGATGGATAAGTTAGAAGTTCTGCAAAAGCATGCTTTCCATTAAGGATTATCAGCTAGGATTTTCAAGGCTATTGCAGATCCACCTACAACCAGTTTGCAACGCCTGAAGGTACATCTGGATAATTTTGTAGCTTAATGCTTTCCTGACCTACCAATTTTATGTAAATCCTATTTTAGTTGTCATGTTATTTAATGTTGAATTTTTTTGCCATCTGAGTGAAACTTCTATTTGACATATGCATTGCCAAATTGTGGGGGATAGGCTTGGGTATATTGAAGTGCTAAAAAAAAGACTACTTAAATATTGCACAACTTTCACTACTTTCAATTTGAGCACATTGACATGAGGTACATAGGTAGTTTTTCTTTTTTCTGTTTATTTTGGGGGCGCACATGGGTGGATAGGAAATTTTCTACCTCATAAGACTGAACTTTTCTATTAAAAGGGACTCCCTACATAATATTTGTATATATTCTTGATACTCTCTCTCTCTCTCTCTCTACTTATACAAAAATTTAAAATGAAATGGGTTGGTAGATTCCATCTCCCACAAAACTCCAGTAGCTTAAGGAAGGTAAAACAAACTTTTCGGTTGATATTCCAAAATTGCTACTATTTTCTATTTGATGAGCTTACTGACACATAATATTAGCTAAATATGACTTTTGATTGAAAAGGCTTGGGTATATTGAAGTGCTAAAAAAAGACTACTTAAATATTGCATTACTTTCACTACTTTCAATTTGAGCACATTGACATGAGGTACATGGGTAGTTTTTTCTTTTTTCTGTTTATTTTGGGGGTGTATGCGCACATGGGTGGATAGGAAATTTTCTACCTCATAAGACTGAACTTTTCTATTAAAAGGGACTCCCTACATAATATTTGTATATATTCTTGATACTCTCTCTCTCTCTCTCTCTACTTATACAAAAATTTAAAATGAAATGGGTTGGTAGATTCCATCTCCCACAAAACTCCAGTAGCTTAAGGAAGGTAAAACAAACTTTTCGGTTGATATTCCAAAATTGCTACTATTTTCTATTTGATGAGCTTACTGACACATAATATGAGCTAAACATGGCTTTTGATTGAAAAGGTGCCCTTTTCTTGTTGGAACTATATCAGGGTTTGACAACCGGTGGACTTCCAACATTCATTGATGTAGGGAATAGCTTTGGGGCTCTAGCAATAGTTGAAGATAATTTGATATATCAGGTTTGTTTTCAGATCTTTCCTTCAGGTCATTTGGTCTGGTTTATGTTTTTTGGTAATCTTTGAGTTTTACAAGCTAGATTATTACTTCTTGTGGCTAATTTGATACATGAACCAATATACAGATGGTTCAAAATGGAAAGCGAGTACTAATGATGGGCGATGATACCTGGCTGCAGTTATTTCCTGACCATTTTGAAAAATCTTATCCCTTTCCTTCATTTAATGTTAAAGATCTTCATACGGTATGCCTCTGATTGAGCTTTTCTTCTCATTTATTCAATTTTGATAATAAAATCCAATTCCCCCCCACCCCCTTCTTCTCTGCATCCAACTTCTTGAGATTTCTCTTGCAGGTAGACAACGGTTGTATTGATCACCTGCTTCCATCTCTTTATAAGGATGACTGGGATATTCTTATTGCACATTTCCTTGGTGTGGTATGTTTCATTTCTTCATTTGTCTAGTGAAATGCAAACTTATATATCTTAGATTAACATATAGTCCATCATGAATTCTCTCTAGATGCAGACGATTTCATCTTCCAGCCCTGCTTAATTCTTCCTTCAATTATATATGTGGTATTAAGTTTTAATTGTTTGTACTTGTGGAAATTAGCCAGATATAGTAATATTAAGTGAAGAAAAGTATATTTCTTTTTTAGTTTCATTGTATATATTGGAGGCAAAGATGCATTCCCGTTATATTTATCATTTTCTGATAATGTAAATCCATGCAAGTTGTTGCTTTCTATTATGAAACTCAATGAGGTAAATCGCACCGGTTTGCTTGTTGTATTCAAGTGAGCTAAAAGTTGTTCTCATGATCCCCAACTTTTTTCAGGATCATGCTGGGCATATATTTGGTGTTGATTCCAATCCAATGATAGAAAAGTTGGAACAATATAATGGCATCTTAGAGGTATGACTTTTGAACATATATTATTCTATTGCAATGTAAATAATTCCGTGATATGGCATTGTGTTTCTGTTTATCACCTTGTTGAAAGCCCACAACGCTTTTGACTATAAGAATTACTAACATGCAAATCTTTTATTTTTCTTGGTTTGGGTGGGCATGTGGTCCAAATGTGTTTTTTGGTTTCTTTTAGTAAATTGTCAACTCAATCTAGTCAATGTATTTTCTAACTGTTTTTTTTTTTTGGCTCTCAAGATTGTAATTGCTTCCTTCGGTATCAGAAGTTTGATTCCTGAATTGTGGATGGGATTTTTACACACATTACGTTGTGCTTATCAACAAACTGTTAGAAGTTATATATAGAATTTCTCTTTTCTATTGCTTTCTGTTGGTTATTACCATTGAGTTGTCATGGGAACAGTGTTCTTTTAAAGTTCATAAGTTATATATTAAGAAGTTGCTGCTATCTTCTCCAATCATATAAAAGAACAAATTGTGTGTTCCTCTTCAGAAAGTAATAGACGTGCTGAAGAACCAGTCTGGTCCTGTGGCTTGCATGAAAATACCTTTCTTCTTGTGATGGGAGATCATGGCCAAACTTTGAATGGTGATCATGGTGGAGGGACTGCTGAAGAGGTGCAATATTATTTCTTCTTCTTCATTTAATCAAATTTCTCTTAGGCTAATTTGAAGGAAATCCATGCAGGTTGAAACATCAATTTTTGCATTGAGTTTGAAGAAGCCTCCAGCTGCTATACCAGCCAAACTTGATACTTCTTCTTGCAAATCAGATTTGGTAAATCCTCGTTCTCTGAAATCATAGAAATTTAATTAGCAACGATTTTGCTAGTTGTTGGCTTAATCAGCTGTAACCTGATGAGTCCCAATTGAAAAAATGAAACTTTCTTGTTGACTTATTTATCATTTTTTCTTAAACAATTTTTCAGGATGGCAAGATGATTTGTATTAGCTCCAGCCAACAGGTTAGAATGATTATTCCTTTCTTGATGGTAAATCTAGTGAAGCCCGTTAAATTCACTTCCTATAAGCAACTTTTTCTCTTGCAACATACATTTAGTCAAATGATGTTTTGCAGCTTGATTTTGCGGTAACAATGGTGGCTTTGCTTGGAATTCCTTTTCCTTTCGGAAGGTGCAGTGTAAGCACCATGTCAATGTTAGACTATAATGTTATCATGTTCATCCTAATTTGACTTTCCTTTATCCCAACATTTAAGCGATTAGTTTTTACTATCAAGTTTGTAATTTGGCGAAAGGTTTTCTGGAATCTCTCCACAGGTCTAGCTACATAGATGTTTATGCCATGTGGAGCAATGAAGTGGAAAGTCTAGGCGGTCCACTTAATAGGGGTCCCTCTAGATAGGCCATGTGGATGATCCTTCAATCCACATAAACCTTATTAATCCATGTATATTGGATTTGTCAAGTGGAAATGCATCTGTACATTTTTTAATTAACTTCTATAAAAGAAAAATGTTAAATATAGGGGATGCTTTTTTGCCATGCTTTAACTGTGTTTAGGAAGGAAAATACGTGAAAGCATAGTTTAAAGTGACGGATCAGGATTGTGCACTTATTGCTGCATTGCGAGGTAGCGAGATTGATATGGCTATACTAATTTCGTTGAATACAGATCGACCGGGTAATGCCACATAACATTTCCTCACTCTTGGATCAGTGCAGATTCTTGGGATTGGGAAAGAGGGGACAGATGATGTATCATGCATTGTTCATGGCAGTTTTGTGGGGGATATGGTGGGAGAGGAATAGGAGTCTTTAAGGAAAGGTATCAGGTTTACAATCCATTATTGATTTGATTGTATTTTTGGTAGCTTCGTGGATGACGGTACTTTCTGAGTTAAGAGGCATCTCCCTAGCGGGCATTTCGAGAGGATGGGTTGCTGTGACACACTCCTCTTTGAGTGATCAACGTCATTCAATATGGATTCCTCCACGTGATGGATTCGTCAAATTGAACTTTGCTGGATCGTCTATAGGGAATCCAATCCCGTCTGGCGTGGGTGGCTTCTTTAGAGATCATCAGGGCCACATCTTACGTGCATTTTTAGGGAGGATCAGAAAGGGAGATTCTTCTCGTGCGGAGGTCCTTGCTCTAGCCACTGGAATGAGGGAGGCTAATCTCTGGGTTTTACATCGTTGGAGGTAGAGGGAGGCTCATCATCTGTGATTTTTTGGATGGGACCCGATGTAGTGCACCCTTGGTGTTTCACTCACGTGGTGCGGCTGATTCGCTCGCTATGCACTGGACTGAACATCTCGTTCGGTCAAGTACCCAGATCAGAAAGCAAGTTGGCTGATAAGCTAGCTAGGTGAGGGGTATTGGAGTGGCTCTCAAGATAGCCAGTGGTGGAGACTCTACGTGACAATGGATGAGTAGTGAGAGGATGACATGAGACCCTAGAGGTCACCACCTTTTGTTTTGTACAGTTTCGTTATCTTTTTGTTATTGTAATTTCTTTCTTCATGCTGTCCATCTTGGACAACACTCTGATAGGGTGATACGGAACGGTCCAGCAAGCCCAGTCCACTTGTTAATGTGTTTTGGCCTGTACATGCCTAGTTGGGCCAGCTCATGGATTAATCCATATGCTGGACCCAAGCCCATTAACTGGTTGTTGAGCCACAGGTTTTCCTACAAACCTATGGGCCCAGTGTTTATTAGCAGCAGTAGTAGATAATTAGGACTCTTATGTGATTGGAGGTTAAGATAAGAATAGGTTTAGATAGGGATTATCTTTATCGTTTTTTAGTTTGCTTGTAAGTAGGGTTTTTTTTTTGTATAAATAGGGCTGTAGTCTCTTTTGGAATATGCAGAATAAGAATATTGTTTAGCACAATTTTTGTTTTGAGGTGAGACTCCTCTTTTTTGTGGTAGTGGCGAGACTCCATTACCAAACCCTTGCTTTAGGTTGGTGAGACTCTAATCTGTTCAAGGTCCTGGAAGTGAGACTATCAGATTATCCTTCTTCCCTATTATTCTCTTTTATTTATTTTATTATACCTGAGGAGATCTTGCTGTCCCGCATCAATTTTGGTATCAGAGCAAGTTCGAATTCTTGGGTTCATGGTGTTCGTGAGCAAGTTCGTATTCCTTGGATTGAAGTGTTCGTGCTGTTCGTGGTGATCTAGATCGAGGACAACATTGAAGCATCTCCAACAGACGTGTGATCATAGTGTTTGTGTTTATGATCGTGACAAGTTTTTGTGTCGTGAATATTCTTGAAAGTTTGTGATGATAATGTTTGTTTGTAATTGAAAGACCAGAGTGTTGTTGTTTCGTTGCTGTTGCTTGTTGTGAAGTGTTACGTTACCGAACACATTCAAGAGGAAACGCAAAATTGAATCGTATGAGGTCTCCCTATTTTTTTTTCTCCCACTATTTCTCTCTCTTCCCCTCTCTTTTTCCCTATTTTTCGTTATTTTTAATCATCCTTCACTTTACAAGCCACGTTGGAAATTTGTTTTAAAAAAAAAACTCTTCTTCCAACGCCTCTTCTCTTCATAATGTTTTGCATTTTCTTTCTCTTCATTTTCCACTCTTCACTCTTTCTTGCTCACATTTTCTCTATCTTCATTAAATTTTCCACTCTACTCTTAAAAAAAAATACAACTATATCTCTCTCTCTCTTCATTAATTGTTTTCTCTCTTCCCATCACTTCTCTCACCTTTTACAAGTGGTTAGAGAATCTTGTAAAGTAAAAGAAACCAAACAAACTCTGTCTCTTCTACACACGCCCTATCTCATATCCTCTCGCCTCACACTTAATCCCACCTCCTTTTTTAATCCCTCACCCTTCCATTCATACATAACCACCTTACTGTATCGTATATTTTTTATATTAAAGCTCAATGTTTTCCTTTATTGAATAGCCAAAAAAGTTATGTTTCGAAAAAAAAAAGAGTTTGAAAAAAAAAAGAATGTGAAAAAAAAGAAAACCATGGAAAAGTTCGAGTTCAGAAAGAGATTTGAAGTTTTAGAAAAAGCTATCACTGTGATGATTGATGCAAATATTGAAGAAAATCTGATTTCTGGGGAATCTGTTCAAAAACTGATTAATCTGGATGCTATACATAACAAAGGTGCAAAAGGTCAATTTTGGTTATACTATAGTTTGGAGATTTATTCAGATTATGTGTTCTGCAAAATTGTACCTATGGACACATGTCAACTTCTTTTGGGAAAATCTTGAATTGAAGAACGAAAAGCTACTTACGACCCATTGAAGAATACATGTGCAATACAGAAAGATAAGAAAAGGTTCTTTCTTCATTTAATAGCTTTAGCATCGAATCCTGTGATTGATCCTACAAAAGAAGATCAATGCAATGACTAGTGCATCGAAGGTTGAAGAACAGAAAGCTTCCAATCCTCCCATAAGCCACAATTCTGAGGATCCTAATTAAGTCAAATCTGTTCTTTTCAAGAAGAATGCTGATCTAAATCTTGTCAGCCATTGAGCAATCTACCAATCAACAAGATCCAAACACTTAGGTTCTTGCTGTTCTTGAACATATGTTGAAAAGACAAGAAATAGACTTTAGGATTTCTGTTCTTATAAATTGATGTTATAAGAAAGTTGTAAGCAGTCTTTTGAATCATTGAATGAAAATCAACCTTTAGGCTTTTGAGTTCTTAGTACTTTGGGTTGCTTAGTTTAGCATCTTATACTACTTTGTGGACAGTTGTACGTTCATATCCTTTTTTTCGATTAATAACATATTTCTGTTACTATCACCCAATCTGCCTTGGAGTAACGGCAAAACATAGAGTAATCAGATTGGCACATTTTTAGGCCAAATTCTATCACAACATCAGTAACCTTCTAAAACCAACCTGAGGAAATTGTTTAAGGCCATAAATAGCCTTTTTAAGCCGATAAACATGACCAGAAGATTCCCCTGAGCAACAAACCCAGATGGTTTCTCCATATATTCTTCCTCCTCGAGGTCTCCGTGAATGTAAGGGGATACATTCTTGATGTCTAGTTGGAAAAACTTCCATTTGAGATTGGCAGCAAGTGAAATAACTCTCATTCCACTATCTTCTTATCACAAGGGAGCTGAACATGCTCCATTCTGATGCATGGCAACCATTTCATCTTCCATTGGCCATGCCTATGCACGGACTTAGGAGTGGACAAAGAAGATACACCAGTGGCAAAACAATGAAACTCACGAGACAAAGATGAATAGGGTACATAATTAGCAATAGGATGTGCACTAGAAGCAGTGGATGGTAAAATGCACAATCTTTTACCTTTACGTAGGGCTATAGGCATATCTAGATCATCAAACACCACTATTGAAGAAGGAACTGCAGATGGTATGGCATGTGAATTAATTGGGGCAGGATCTTTTGACATCGAAACAGACTTTGGTGGAGTGGCTTGAGTCCATCATGTATAAACCTGCATGATAGGTGGTCTAAAAGAGTCCTGTGCAGGGCTGGAAACAGGAAGAAGAGGCTTAACAGGTAAAGGAACTGGAAGTCAAGATCAATAAATTGACTTTCATCAGAAAAGAATGAAATAAACTC
>JAUPMG010016519.1:0-15378 GCA_031762675.1 Pachysandra terminalis
TTAAGAAGGCGGTTTGGGAGATGGATATGAATAAAGCTCTGGGTACCGATTTTTTTTTTTTTTTTTTTTTTTTTTTTAAGGATTGTTGAGAGATTATTAAAGAGGACTTAATGAAGGTTTTTAAAGAGTTCTTTCAGAGTAGGGTTATTAATAAAGAGACTAATTGTACTTTTATAGCATTGATTCTTAAGATCAAAGGGGCAGTGAGAACTGAGGATTTTAGACCTATTAGTCTCATGACTAGTGTTTATAAGATGATAGCCAAGGTTTTAGCCAATAGACTTAAAGAGGTCATTGGGGATATGGTGTCTAGTAATCAAAGTGCATTCATTAGGGGAAGACGGATTTTGGATAGTATCCATATTGCAAACGAGTGTATTGAAGAGAAAAACAATTTGAGGGGTAAAGGACTTTTATTTAAAGTTGACTTGGAAAAGGCATATAATAAGGTGGATTGGACTTTTGTTGACATAGTACTTAGGTCGAAAGGATTCCCTGATAGATGGTGCAAGTGGATTGGAGGTTGTATTAGAAACATGCATTTTTCTCTTTGTATTAATGGTGCTATTGTTGGATTTTTTCTATCGTCTCGTTGTCATCGTCAGGGGGATCCACTATCTCCCATGTTATTTACTCTAGTGAGTGATGTTTTGAGTCAATTTTTGCGGATTGCAGAGAGAAAGGGTAGAATTCATGGGTTTAAGGTTGGTAGAGATTGAGTCTCTATGTCACATTTATAGTTTGCAGATGATACAATCTTCTTTCTTGAAGCTTCCAAGGAGAATGTGTTTTGGATTAATAGTATCATTAAATGTTTTGAAATGGTTTCTGGTCTTAGCGTGAATATGGAAAAAAATAGTTTGTCTGGTATCAATGTTGGGGTGGATCAACTTTCGAATTGGTGTAATATGTTGGGGTGTGAGGTTGGAAAATGGCCAATGAAGTATTTTGGTATGCCTATGGGTGGGAATCATAAGAGTCTACAGTTTTGGTCCCCGATTTTGGAAAAAATGGAGAAAATGTTGGTTGCATGGAAAAGAAATTATTTGTCTTTTGGGGGACGTATTACTTTTATTCAATGCCTACCTATTATATGTCTTTGTTCCAGGTTCCACTTTTTGTGATTAATAAGATAGTGAAACATCAGAGAGATTTTTTGTGGGAGGGAGGTGGGTGTAAAAAGGATCATCTGGTTAGATGCGAGGTTGTTTGTCAGGATAAGGAACATGATGGCATCAATCTAGGGCAATCTTCGCAAAAGGAATATGGCACTTCTGGGAAAATGGTGATGGGGATTTAGTACTGATTAGGATTCTCTGTGGTGTTCCATCATTGCTAGTAAGTTTGATGTTCATGACAATGGGTGGGATGCCAATCCTTTGGTCTATGTTAAATCAAATAGTGTCTGAAAGAATATTATTGCATTATTTCCTTCTTTCTTCAGCAATGTTCGTTTTTTTGTGGGGTCAGGATCATCTATCTGGTTCTAGACTGATTGGTGGTGGGGTGAGTCTTCTTCGGATGTCTATTTTCCTAGAGTTTTTAGGTTAGTTTGTTGTAAGGATTCTTTTGTTGCTGAGGTTCTTTGTTGGTCCTTATCAAGTCTTTTTTGGAATCTTCCTTTACGTCGAGCTCCTAGATCAGCTGATATTAATAAATTGGCTAGATTGTTGTGCATCTAAAGAATGTGATTATTGTTGAGTTATCTCCTGATCATCGGTGTCCTGACCCGAGTGGTAGTTTTTCTTGTAAATACCTTGGTGTTCTTAGGGGGGTAATCCTTTCTCTGATATTTTGTTCTCTCCTAATTGGTTGTGGGGTTCTACAGTCCCTCCTAAAATAAAAGCTTTTATATGGACTGACTTCTTGAATCATATTACTACTACAAATAACCTTCAAAGAAGAAGAAGGTTCATGGTCTTGTCCCCTTGGGTTTGTGTGATGTGCTTACGGAATGAAGAATCAGTGGCTCATCTATTCTTAGCTTTGAAGGTATGGAGTTTTTTTGTGAAACTTATTGATGTCGCTTGGGCCCCTCCAAGACATCTGAGTGATCTTTTTGATCAATGATGGTTTCCGATGTTGGACAAGAAGGGATGAATTATGTACAAGTTTCTCTTTTTTTTTGCATCTTGTGGGTAATATGGGGGGAACGTAATAGGAGAATTTTTGAAGACTCAAGGAGGTGTCCGGAGCATCTTATTGATTAAGTTTTGGGAGCTACAGCTACTTGGCTTGGAATTCTACAAGATTTCAAAGACTTTTCTACTTCAGATTTTCTTAGGAATTGGGATACTATTGTTCGGATGTAATTTTTTGTAGGATGTTGGGGTTTTTCTTTACTTTGGTTGTATTAGGGTTGTTTTTTGTTTTTTGGGAGGTGTGGTTCCTTTCTTGGGAACTTTCCTTCTTGCTTTCTTTTGTTTTGTATTCTTTCCCCCTTTTATATAATTGTTACTTTTATTATAAAAAAAAAAGAACAAAAAAAATTGACAATTCACCAATGTTATATTAAAAAAGACAGTAGCCTCAAGCAATATATTTTCGCTCCCCCATATGGAGCTGAGGTGACTACTACTTAAGAGCAACAACCTCTCTCTCCTCCAGATAGAGTTGAAATGGCTGCTCTCTCTCTCTCTCTCTCTCTCTCTCTCTCTCTCTCTCTCTCTCTCTCTCTCTCGCTCTCTCTCGCTCAATATATATATATATATATATATTAGAAATCCCATGTGATGCACGGGTGTGGAGAATGGAACCATAATCAATATTTATAATCTTATTAATGGCAATCTATTATTAAGACCTCTTACCCCCCAACCCAAACGAACCCTATTTGAACTGGATGGATAAAATATTGATAATATAAAATCCTCTTTTATCTATATAGTGACTTTGGTACCTCTTTTTGTCCCATTTATTCTTAAAAAATGTTAGTATACCGGATGCCGACTAATTAAGGTCATGATTAGCACATTGTCATCAAATATTTGTATAGCATATGTTTTGCCATATTTAAATCGAGATCCTAGAGGTTTTCATAATGATAATATAAAACCCTAATTAATTTGAGCATCATCCAAATAATTTAACGAATCCAATTAGAATAGCAATAGTAAACAACTATATATAACAAACAAATAGAAGCCGTTTGGATGATTAAACTTCTTGTGCAACAGATTTTCTTGTTTTGCTTTTATATCATTTTTATCTAGTTTACTACTTGACATCCTAGAATAGAATTTAACTGGATATTGTTTGGATAAAATGGATTGGAACCATACAACATTAGCTGATAATTCACCAATGTATATTCATTGTATCATCACAAAAAAATAGAAACATAAAGTATGGTATAGCCTACACAAAACCCAAATATTACATAAAAATTATATAAATCATGAGAGTTTAATATTAATTACCTTGTAGAAAATTGTTTTGCTTAGAAAGCTACTAAACCAAATGTCTAGATAGTAGTCTCTCATCAATGATCAATGTAACTTGATATAGAATCCAAAATTGCAAAATTCTAAAAATATCTCAATCAATTAGGAAAGGGGAAATAGGAGGAGCTAGAGTGAAAATGAGAAACGTGTACCTCGAGAATCGTGTGAAAGAGGATTGAGAGGAGTTCAGGAAGAAGTGTAAATGCATCCTCATCCTCAGTCAGTGTAGGCAATACCGTTGGCTCCGGTTGTACCTCAGGTGGTGCAACCTAAGCGTTGGATTAACTAGTTCAAGTGGTTGACTCTCCCTTCTTTTAGTAGATCTGAAGGACCACCAGCGGCTTAGTCTTGGATTAACATGATCGTATAGATTTTCAAGGCCGTGGTATGTCCTAAGGAGGAGAGGGTGTGTCTGGCGACCTTCATGTTCAAGGGTAATGCGTACCATTGGTGGCAAGTAAAGTCAGAGCTGGTGACGATCTGGTCACTTGGGAACTTTTCCAGTAGTTGTTCTTTGAGAGGCTCTTTCCGAAGAACTACAAGGATGAGCGAGTGATGGAGTTCATGCATTTGCATCAAGGTTCTTTGTCAACGGGGGCGTACGGGCGCGCTTCATAGAGTTGATAAGGTTAGCTCCTGACAATGTGGCTACTGAGGGTCACAAGGTGAAGAAGTTTCTAGCCAGTCTGAAGTCTTCAATCAAAAGAAAGCTTGTCATTCTAGGTTTGACGCATTTTACTGAGGGCTTGGCCAAGGACGAGAGGATAGAGAGAGTGGCTGAGGTCTTCCACCAAGAGCGGGATCAATAGGAGACGAAGGGTAAGGGTGTTATGCAACCCTCTTCGTTGTAGCCGAGTCAGTATCGTGGTGGTTATGGGAAGTAGCAGAAGACCCATCATCAACAGCATTATTATTGGCAGAGGCCAGCAATTACTCATCCAATTCCTTTAGCAGCTCATCCTCGAAATTAACTTACCTAAGAAGCGAACAGAAAAGGAAACTAGAGTCTGATCTCATCCTTGCGTTCCCAAGAAGCCTCATTAACATCATGATGACCCTACTGTACCTTCACCAAAGGAATTGTTTGAGTATGTAAGACTTGCTCCTTCTAGTCCAAGATACACACTGGCGACTCAACATAAGTAGCGTCCTCCTCAATCTGCACCGACTGCCAATCTATGACATGAGTTGGATGCAACTAATATTTCTGTAACAATGAAACATGAAACACGTTGTGAATGGTAGATGAATTGTAAACAACTGAGGTGGCAAGGATAATCAATATGCTACTGCCCCAACTCTGGCCAAAATCACAAATGGTAGCACAAACCTCGAAGCTAGCTTCCCATTCTTGTTGAATCTCATGATGCCACTCATCAGAGAAACCTTCAAGAAGACACTATCTCCAACGGAAAACTCAAGTGCTCTCTTACGCTTATTAGCGTAAGACTTCTAATGAGTCTGGGCAACCTTCAACCTCTCTCTAATTAGCTTCATCTTCTTTGTCTTTTCCAAAATGACCTTAGGACCCAGAACAGAAGACTCACTAGCCTCAGTCCAACACATTGACAATCTACAAGGTTTGCCATACAAAACTTCAAATGATGCCAACCCGATGCTCGACTGAAAATTGTTATTATAGGCGAACTCAGCTAACGGCAAGTGCTCCTCCCAACTTTCCCTGAAATCAAGCACATAGGCCCTCAACATATCCTCGAGAATCTGATTCACCCGTTTTGTCTAACCATCAGTTTGCAGATGAAAAGTTGTGCTGAAATCAGGATGTGTACCCATTGCTATGTGTAGAATTTTTCCAGAAATAAGATGTGAATCTGGAGTCCCTGATTGACACAATCGTAACTAGAATATCATGCAATCGTACGATCTCTGTAATGTATAGTCACAATCGTAACTAGAACACCATGCAATCGAACGATCTCCTTAATGTATAGTCTACATAACTCATCAATGGAAGCCGCAATCTGAATAGCCAAAAAGTGTGCAACCTCAATAAACTGATCCACAATCACCCATACGGTATCGTGATCTAGTGGCCTCCTAGGGTTGAAGCCTGAGGTTGTACCCTTGAGATATGAGATTGCACGCTTATCAATGTAATCTGGATTTTGGAGCGTGGCATTCACCTTCATAACTCCACCTTCTGTTTTATTTACAGCCATTAGAGTCCAAGGCACCCAATGAAGTTAAATTCTTCTTCAGATTTGCGACATGCCTTGCATCACCCAACGTCCTCACAACAGCATCAATATTTTAATCTTAATCGTACCAACTCCAATGACCTTACATGAAGAATTATTACTCATGAGAGCATTACCACAATTTGTTAATTTATAGGTGTCAAACCAATCCTTATGTGGGAACATGTGATATGAGTATCTATAATCTAGAATTTATGAATCTATAAAGTAATCATAACCTGATCAAATTGAAAGCATATCTCCGTCACTCTGATCTGAGCTGTTCTCTGCTACATTCGCAGTATTTGAGGATATTTCCTTATTTTTCTCTTCCTTTTCGTTCTTCCACTTTGGACAGTCCCTTTTCATATGCCCCTTCTCATGTCACTTATAGCACTCTACGTTCTCCACATTCCCTTTGATTTCGAGCTAGAGTTCTTCGTATGCGATCGATCCCACACTACAAAAACAAGCACTTTTAGCGGCGATCAAAAACCATTGCTAAAGGTATACAAATCGTCACCAAAACCTTTATCGGCGGTCAGAGGTGGCGCTGAAAAAACGTTCGTCGCAGATGGTTTTAGCAGCGGTCAGGGCTGGCCTCCCCTATTAGACTAGTCTTTTATCGGCAGTTGTGATCACTGGCCAAAGTCAATTTTAAAAATAAAAAATTTTGAATTATTTGCGAGTGTGGACGTCTCTTAAAAAATTCAAATTTGAAAAAAAAATAACTTTAGCGACGGTCAGCTGACGACCGCTAAAGTCCAATCGTCAATATTTAGCGGTGGTCGCCTGACGGCCGCTAATGGCTTCTAGTTCAAAAACAAAAACAAAAAGCAGAAGAACAGGGAGGAGAGAGAGAGAGAGAGAGAGAGAGAGAGAGAGAGAGAGAACCTTATTTTTGGAATTTGAGGGATAGAAAGCCGGTATAATAGAAAGAAATGAGGGAATGGATCAGGTTTGGGTTTATTTATAAAGAGTATGGAGGATTCAGCGGCGGTTAGGGAAGAACCGCCCCTACGCCTTCAAATGTTCTATTTGAGCCCTCCGCTCGTACGGGATTTTTCCCGCCTAAGCGGGGGATTCAATGGCGATCCAGCAGAACCGCCCCAAATAGGAGGAATTTAGGGCGGTTCAACTCAGACTGCCGTCAAATGTTCTATTTGAACCCTCTGCTTGCATGGAATTTTTCCCACCTAAGTGGGGGATTCAGCAGCGGTCATGGCGTAATCGCCCCAATTAGATGGAATTTGGAGAGGTTTGGCCCAGACTATCGTCAAATGTTCTATTTGAATCCTCCGCTCGCATGGGCTTTTTCCCGCCTAGTGAGGGATTTAGCGACGGTCAGGGAAAACCACCCCGAATAAGACCAATATGGGGCGGTTTAGTCCGACCGCCGTAAAATGTTTCATAAAATGTTTTACCCTCCGCTCATGCAGAGGGTTCAATGGCGATCAGGGAGAATCGCCACTAAAATAACCAATTTGGGGTGATTCAGTCTGATCGTCGTAAAATGTTCTATTTAAACCCTCTGCTCATGTGGAGGGTTCAGCGGCGTTCAGGGAGAACTGCCCCTAATAGGACCAATTTAGGGTGGTTCGGTCCGACCGCTGGTAAATGTTATTTTCGAGGCGGATTTAATGTTTAATCCGATCAATTGGGCGATAGTTCATTAGAAAACCGCTGCCAAAGAGGACTTTTAGCAGTGGTTTTTGTGAAAACCGTCACAAAATCCATTTCTAGTGGCGGATATTGCCAACTACCGGTGAAAATTGGCCAATAAAAACATGATTTTTTTGTAGTGCGTCTCTTTCTTTCTTCTGCGATCCTGATTACCCTTTGCTACCATCGCTTCACTTTGGGGATTCTCACTGCTCTATTTTCTCTGATTATATGTATAAGTGTTGTGGTAACTTCTTCCGCTTTCAGAGTTTTCTTTCCCCAAAGTAGGGTTGTAACCAAGTGCTTGTAAGAGACCAGAGGAGATGTTAGAAGCATTAGTGCCTTATCTTCCTCCTAACTTTACATCAATCCTCAGAATATCACTGATGATCTGATTGTATGTATTTATGTGCTGTGTCAAATCAAAATCTTCTACTATCTTAAGCAAAATCTTAAGCCCATATAGTTTTTGCTTAAGATACAGCTTGTTCGTTAGTGACTTGGACATATATCGACTCTCCAGTTTCGCCCAGATCCCTACAGGAGATTCATCATAAATGACATGATACATCATCAATGACCGAATGGTACTCGCTGCCTTTAACTCCAGTTCTTCCCATTCATCACCACTCATCTTTTCTGGCTTCTTCGATCTTCCATACAACACCTTTACCAAAACTTGTTGCACCAAAAGATCTTCCAGCCTTTACTGCGTCCAAAGTTCCATGTTCCATCGAATTTCTTCAGATCGTACTTGGCATTCGAAGTGTTCACCATTATTGCTATGATCAACCCACGCTCAGATACCAATTGTTGATCTTGTTTAAGCAATAATAATAAACACAGTTAAACGAAGATTAAACAATTCACATAGTTATACGTCCACGGGAGAGAAGAAGTTTCTACTATGTCAAAAACAAATTAGGGTTAAACTTCTACTCTTATTAGATATATAAGACAAATTCCCAATATGCCCTTCAGGGCCCTCCCAATTAGATCTAAAAACTAGTGAATAGAAACCCACCCACTATCTCAAACAGTCTGATGTGAGAATTTTGTTGTAAAATGCAGGACCTAGTTTTATGCCTTTCACCAAGCCCAGATATAGTGTTTTCCATCCAGCAACTGGTCTTTGTATCCGGGGAAAATCTGTGACAGCGCTTTTGAAGCTAAGTTCTTGCATTGAGTCTGAATCTAGAGCTTTGAAGTACATACATGACAATTTATACCAACTAAGGGGAGCAAGTTATTCTACTTACGGACCGATGGATTGGGCTCGCTGACAAAGCTTGGAACCGATACCACAATACCTCGATATTGATGACAACTCCGGTGTCATTATTGATTATCACCAACCCATGCAAGTGCTCAAGTGGGGATTCTCAGTGTGACCCTGTGAGCCAGTGTTTCATGTACATCGAAGTCACTGGAGTTTCAAACCCCTCCAAGATCAATCATATCTTGAACTTGCTAGGATACGGAAGACACCATTAATGGTTGAAAACTGTAATAGGTCATGTAGCTTTTAGAAATGAGATTCAACCCTAAATAAGTCTAGTTTGTTAAGTACAAGGAAAGATGGATACAGAACAGTGTTTTAAAACGTGCGAGTAACTCAGAAAACTTGGCCGAGTTATTCTGATAGGCTATTTTGCTGGTTAAGTCGCCTTAAAAACCAGGGGCAATTAACCAGCTGTTCACTAGAAAACTCAGTCGAGTAACTCATAAAACTCGTCCGAGTCCTCTATTAACTCAGCTGATAAACTAGATTTTGGATCAAAATATCTCAACTAATCTCTAATTCCCATACTTAATCCTTACGTATGAAAACAGATTTTTTTAAAAGAAAACGTAACTTGGGACTCTTTATATTCTATTTGAAGTCTTTGGGAGTGGGGACTTCAAGAGCAGCAATGACTGTCAAAAATAAAGCAAAATCTCGAGAAAACGTAACTTGGGACTCTTTATGTTCTGTTGAAAGTCTTTGGGAGCTAGAACTTTAAGAGCAGCAATGGTTTTTAACAATAAAAAAGGAAAGTCAAATCTCGTATAAGATATTAATGGAGAGCATTTCGTCTGATCTACGAGCCTGGACGATTTGCAGCACCTCGTGTTGAAATGTTTGTACCCTGTGCTGAAATGCAACGCAGGGTACAAGCATTTCAACACGGGTGCAACAAATCTTTCAGAGGAAATGTTCTCATATTAATGAGCTTGAATTCTTTGCACCTTTCTATGATATTTTTCATATTTTTTAGTTTTATTTTTAAAATATTAATATATTTTTGTACTCACCAGTTGGTAACTAGTAGTCTAGTACCGAGTTACCAGCCCTATCCGAGATTTTGAACACTAATACATAATTATTCAAGATTTTAAATAATAATACAGAATTATTATAGTAATTATATAATATGGTGAAGATAATACTTGGGAATTTTCTACATGTTACTTTTGCAAAAAATTTAAATACCTATTTTACCCTCCATAACACTAATCCCTAAGCGAACACAACTGTCCCGAGAGCTGTTCCTCTCCTCCCTTTTCGGAAGAAAATCATTTGTGATCTACGGTGTTGTCTATGCTGTAGGGTGGTCTGTGATTAGATGAAAACACACTTGGAGTTATTTTTTAAACCAATCAGATGGCCACCCCATAGTGTGGATAACACTTAAACCACAGCTGATTTTCGCTAATCCATCCTATTTATCTCTACGGCATAAGGATAGCAGCACGTGTCCATATCCGTATTTTTTTTATTAATAATATGTCAAAATTGGATACAGGGTTTTTGGTACAACCAAAACCTACCATGAACCCGTCGCATCGTATTTTGATCCATGCCCCTATATAAACCAATGCCTGTAGGATGAACATATCCAAAATCCAACTGATGCTACTACAAATTCCTTCAATCCACACAAGGATGCTTAACTTTGATTGAAAACACAATCCAATATGGATATTCAGTGTAATTAAAGAGAGATCATAAGCCGTACAGCCAAAATTCAGATTAAAAAGGAAAACATATATCTGATCTGGAAAAATCTTAAAAGACTTATTTTCCATCCAAATCCAACTTTAATAAATAAAATTTTCAAATATACAATAGAATAGATAACAAAAATGAAGGGGGGAAAGCCTTCAGAACAATTGATTTGGCACAATTTTTTGTATAAAATATGCCACTTGTAAAAATTATGGGAAGAGTGAATTCAGCCTGTTCTTCTGCTCAAATAGTAGTCCCCAACGGTCAAGAAAACATGCTTTCCCAGCACCACCTCTACTGCTGGCTGATCCTCAATACAATCTACTTTAATCTGCGAAAATCCAATAACGTTCAAGCCTCAATTGTTAAGAGCATGAAGAAAATATTACATGCAAACAATATTTATTTTGTGATAATTGTTGTAGGAACTTTCATTAAGATAAAGAGGGTGAACCTAACCTTTCCATTTCCAAGCTGAAACTCTGACTTCAAATTATGGTGATCCCTTGATTGCATATAGATCTGCAAACCTTCTGTATATTTTACATTGCCTGCAAATGTCAAATAAAATTCCATTAGAAGAGGTGACCGAAAAGTAATAAGCAAGCTTGGTTGCTTTTTCTGAGGCACACTTAATATAGAAGACAAAAGGTCATGAGATTCAACCTTCATATAATGCAAGAAGAGCATCTGATTTGAATATAAGTGTGGGCTTCACCAATCTGATAGCAAATGCCAATCCAGATATCCCATGGAAATTCTCCTCACAAAGAATGACCTGCAACCAGTAAAACAATAAACACATTAATACGTGACATACATGAAGCCTATGTAACCAACACATCTTCGGCAGAAAATGGGCAAATTCTGCCATTCAAATAAGGAATAGCATTTCTGAGGGACATGTTTAATCTTAGTTATTTCTGAACTTATTATGTCAGGCACAAGGATATGTCATGAAGTGAATCCTATGATGCATTCAGTAGAGCAAAGACGATCTACTAATGACATACTACAATGTATGACTGAGAGGTAGTGGGATTGGATCAATCAATTAACCCCATCTACGTAATCAGAGCATCCAGGTGTCACAAGTTTTTCTTGAACTAAGCATTGCTAAATCCCTTTGAAACGAAACCCTGGTTAGGTGCGATGAACGAATTTAAACCCATAGGTCCTATTAATATTCAAGTAACATTGTTTCGTGTAAGAGCAATCGTCAAATTTTTTAAATATCCGTTTGTACAAGAATGGAGTGAGATTTAGGAGATGCCTTTCCATCACGTGGCAGTTGTCTTTGGGGGTAAAACTTAGTACGTGAAGTACGGTCAACAGAAAATAAAAGTGGACAACTGGGGTTCGCCAAATAAGCAGCCATGTGTAAAATATGCGTCTCACCAGGCTTCAAAGGCTGGAATGTTCCAACTGACAACCCTGCCTCAATCTATTAAGAAATTTTTCATAAGGGAATATTAAAAAAAAAAAATCTGGGGCCCTTCAAAATGAGGAATTCTATGGTACTTTCAAAAAGCTCCAATGATTTTAAAAATATAAAAATAAATCAAACTTTTACGTCAACTTTATCTATTTTTTTTTTTTATCAGGTAAATTCTGTATGTAGTGCATATTTGAGTATGGATGCTATAGGGTATTCTTCGTATGTACACAAGCTATACAAAGGGATTAAAAAAAACAACGGGAACCAGAAAAGAAACCCCGGAAATAGCAATCTTTATCACTGTTTAAAAAAGGAGCATATAGTCAATAGTCAATTTTTTGGAAAAAAAATCATAAAAACACCTATACACAAATGAACAAACCTATGCAAATACAACACATTAAGTACTCTACCATTTACATATTCAAATAAACAAACAGTTTTTATATTTATTTATTTATTATTTTAAGAGACAATATATGATTAATCATGCACATAATTAGCGATAGGTTAACGAGAGCTAAATTAGTTTTAAGAAAATAGATTCTTAACATAATTAATGCCTATGCACCTTAAGTACGATTTAGAAGAAAAATTAAAAAAACAATTTTGGGAAGAAATATATGGTTTAATTCAAGGGATTCTGATGGGGGGAAGGATATTTATAGGTGGGGGTCCCTAAATGCTTATATTGAATAGGAGAGTAGAGGAGATGATCGAATACATGGAGGGTGGGCTTTGGAATGAGGAGAGAAATGGGTAGGGATGGCAACGGGTTGGGTTAAACGGGTAACCCACCTAGCCCCGCCCCTAATGGTTAGGGTTTGGTAACCCCTAACTCGGGTTAGGGGCGGGTTAGGGTTTGGCTCAACCCGCCCCGAACCCGCCCCGTTGCCATTCACCTATGTTTAAATATATATTTTATGTTTTAAATATATATTTTATGTATAAATCTATATATTACAAGTAAATATATTTAATAAATATGTATTTTATGTTTTCAATATATATTTTATGTATAAATCTATATATTATAAGTAAATATATTTAAAATATTAAGATTTAAATTAATAAAATATTTAGTTTAAAAAACAAACTTTTAACCGGGTCAAACCCGCCCCGCCCAGCTATCGCCCCAATAGGGTTTGGTAGTAGGGGGAGTCCTTTAAGGGCGGGTTTGGGTTCGTCAAAACCCGCCCCGTTGCCATCCCTAGAAATGTGGGAAGCGATTAAGGCTTCCAATCTTGCATTAGCAAATATCTTCTTCCAAAAGAGCATCCAACATCAAGAATGGAATAAATTGGAGTCAAATTGGCTTTTTTCCTTCTTAGCAGAGATTGCAAAGTCATTCCAAGAGTCAACTTAATAGCACAACCTGATGGCGATGGATGCTTGTATTAAAAGTTGGAAGAGAAAAATATCTTAAAATGATCCAAAAATAAATTGGTGGAACCAAAAAGGAGAAAAATTAGTGTTTTTAAAGATAAATTTATGAAAGAGGGAAGATGTGATCTAGAATCAAACCCTACACAGATGTTGGATGAAGATGGCCAACTGTATTAAAAAAATAGGGAGAAAGGTCTTAGAAGAGTCTAGGGGAGTTTTATAATGAAAAGATGCTGCTAAAGACAAAAGGCTCTATTTTAAGACTTGGAATAGAAATAAGAACCAATAAAACTTTGAAAAATAAAAAGTGTTAAAAAGGGAAAAAAAAAAAAGAAGAAGTATATGAGAACTTATATAATAAGCTAGGTATGAAAGAGGGTGAGAATATAAATTTGCATGACTAATAGAGAAGACGGGATTTAAATCAAGTTAGATACATCAAAAGAGAGGATTTCAGTCTTAGTCAAGGATGAGGAGATTAAAGAAAACTGGAAAGAATACTAGCAAATATTATTAAAGAGTAAATCTACGGAGAGCTTTGTTTCAAGTGAAGATGTGGGTATATGTCAGTCAAGAGAGCAATACTATGTTCATAGGATTACGTTCCTGAATTGAAGAGATCTTTAGCCAAGATGAAAATATGAAAGGCTTTAGGACCAAATGGTAAGCATGGGAAAGATTGATATATTATGGTTAACCAAATTATTTCATAGCATTTTGAGGACAAGAAAAATACCAAATGCTTGGAGAAAGAGTATAGTGGTACCTATATAGAACAAAGGAGATGCTCGAAATTGTACCACTTATCAGGGAATTAAGCCTACGAGACATACCATGAAATTATGGGAAAGAGTGATGGGCCAAATGTTACTAAGAATTACTTGAGTGCCAGAAGATCAATCTAGCCTTATGGCAGGGAGGTCTACCATTGAGGCAATCTTTTTACTTGGACAATTAGTGGAGAAGTTTAGAGAGAAAAGCCGAGACATTCACATGGTTGACTTAGAGAAAGCATATAATAAGAGTAACTAGAGAGCTAATCTGGTGGATTTTGGGCAGAAAAAGAGTATAAATCATATAAATTGAGGAAATTAAAGATATGTATCAGGAGTGCTAACTAGATGAAAGTAGTGGGTAGCGAGACAAATGGGTTCCCAGTAATAAGGTTACAAAAGGGTTCAGATATGAGTCCCTATCTTTTTGCTTTACTTATGGGTGAACTAACTTCTCATATTGAAGAGGAGGTTCTTTGGTGTATATTATTTGTAAATGCAAAACCGGAGTTATGGAGGTATACATTGGGATGAAAGAGGTTTTAAAATAATTCGAGTTAAAAATGAGTATAAGAATGTACCTTTAACACAAATAATAGTAGAGGTGAAGCAACGAGATTCCTAAAAGCAATCGATTTCACCATCCTGGATTGATGAGGATGTTGCACATAGAATTCGAGTTGGATGGCATACATGAAGAGGTACTTTTAGATTTTTATGTGATTGATGTGGTCCATTCAAACTAAAAGGAAAATTTTACAGGACAGCCATTCGGCTTGCTATCATGTATGGATCAGTATGTTAGGCAACAAATAAAGAACATATGCATAGGATGAGTGTTGATGAGATGGATGTGTGGAGGACTAGGAAAGATAAGGTAAGGAATGAGCATATCCGAGTGTTAAGGTGTTTGCCCAAATAGCAAATAAAATAAAGGAAAGTCAGTCGAGATGATTTGGGTAATGTAAAGCAAAGACCTTGAAAAGAAATTATAAGAAACGAAGGTGGTATTCATTGAAGGATCTAAGAGGGTGAGCGGAAGACCAAAAAGAAATTGGATGGAGTCAATCCCAAAGAATTTGGATACCCATAATCTAAACGAAGATAATGGTTTTTGACAAATTAGGATGGAAGAGCAGGATTCATGTTGCCAACCCCAACTAGTTGGGATCATGGTTCAAAATCTCAACGATACGATACTGTCTCGTACGAAACGAGACAGTCAAAAAAAGATGTGTATCGCGTTATACACTCGATAAGTTGAGCGTATCGCTCGATACTCTCGATATTTAGAGAATATCGATCGATACTCTCTAAAAAAAAACAGCTCGACCCGCGGTTCGCACCGCCCGCAATGACATAGGGGGGACCCAAAATAAATATCCATCTCAGGCACCACAAACTCAACAATCTCCCACTTGGAGACTGTAGCTCAGAAATAAACAACTCCAAAAACGATCGGTGCATACTGGTGCGCTCATCCATATCA
>JAUPMG010016530.1:2923-15378 GCA_031762675.1 Pachysandra terminalis
TTGCGGACCCCCCCCCCCCCCCCTCTACGTGTGTTGCCGCAAGTGTAGTCCAAGGTATCTAATTGGCCATTTAGCTGCACCACATCCTAGGATTCTATCCAAAGCCATTCTACAAGAATCCTTGTTATCGTACTTTTCTCCGAATTGACTTTCAATCCAGAAAACCATCTTCTGATACATTTGGCCCCAAAAACCTTCTCCCAGTCCTCCAAGAAGAGTTTTGTATAATCAACATATTGTAACTATCTCACATCTTTTTGTCGTTTTCATGAATGTGTTGAGGACATCACTAACCAATGTGAGTGGGAAAGGGGATAATGGATCACCTTATACTAATCCATTGGCTGTTGGAAAAAATCCTCTGACACTACTGTTTGACACAAAGGAAGACACGTTACTCATACATCCACTATCTCCACTTCAAATCCCTTTCCACTTTAGTACTGCATCTACGAACACGCATTTTACCCTATCGTAGGCCGTCTCCAAATCCCCCGCCTTCCCTACTCTCTACATGTCTACACATTTATTGGCCACCAATGCACTATCTATAATATTTCTACCTCTTGTAAAGACACTTTGATGGTTAGAAACCACGGAACTTCTAATCTCGAGCCCAATTGGTTGTCAGGCTAGTCAGTTTAAAGTCTTTAATTTCAACAGCACCTTTTTTTAGGGATCAAAAAGTGGCATTAGTGGCCTTATTAATCGTCCCTGGTCTATGGACAGTTAAAACTTCCACCAAATCACATTTTATTCACTACCTGAAATCCTGAAAGAACGCCATTTTAAAATCATCAAGGCTCGAGGCTTTATTTCATCAATATTCCTCTCCAATCAATTAGCTTGGGATTCATCTGATCTTGGCCCATTCAATTTGTCAATCTTAAACCCACAATTTGTTCTTATCTATACAGCTCTGATAGAAGTGTGTAAGCGCTCCCTTTATCTCATCCTTTTGTTTTTTAGGTACCTTCCATCCACAAGCAGCCTAGATATGGTGTTCCTCCTTCTTCCATTTGTCATCCGATGAAAAAACCCTGAATTGTTATCTACTTATCTAATCCACCTTATCGTCTACTTTTGTCTCCAACTTTTTTCTTCATTTCTAAGGATGAACCCCAAATCCCCCTTGATCTTACTCCTCCGTTCTCTATCTGACGAGTGTAAACCATCTTCTTTTTCCTTCCTATCGATTTCATCTACTGTTTTGAGTATCTTCTTTTTATCCTTTATGCATCGGAATACACATGTATTCCATTCCTTGAGTTTAGCCTTTATACCTTTTAACTTTCTCATGAACTTGTAACCTCCCAACCCAATCTCATCTTGTCGCACTCATTCTGCAAGCCTCAAGTTATCTCCATCAAGGATTGGTAACTGCGCCACATGTTTTCAACTGCCTTCTCTATCTTCTCAAGTTATACACTAAACTATAGAATTTTATATATGTAGAACCTGATATTATGTATTAGAAGTACTGTACTTTGTACTACTTGGCCAAAACAAGTTCAAAATATACAGTATATGGGTCGAGTTCTTGTTTCCTATGATGTAATTAGATGTCTGACAACTAGACACACCTGTAATCGAGTTCTTATGCCATCTATCTTCATTATACACTTAACTATCAAGTTTTATATATGTAGTAACTCATATTGTGTAATGGACATACTGTACTTTGTACTACTTGGCCAAATACGTTCAAAATATAGAGTATATGGGACGAGTTCTTGTGTCCTATGGTGTAATTAGATGGGTATGACAAGTAGACACACACCTGTAACTGAGTCAATGTAACGTTGGCTCAAACCATGTTTACCTACTCTATTTATTTCCTATAGTACTACTCATAGATTTCAGTCCTTATCTTATCTTTCCTAATCTTAATAGCTGGCATATGAAGTTTGAATCCATTTTGTCTTGAATTTCAGTCCTTTTGGCTTTGGTTGTATGTAGGATGTTTCTATTTGTAGTTTGCTAGGGCAATTGGAAGGAATAAAGAAGCAGATCTTTCTATGATGGGTAGTCAGCTCTTGTGGCAGTGTGCTCTTCTATTAGTCGTTGTTTCACTGACGGGGATTTTCTGCTTGCCGGTTTTCTTGAGATTTGGCCTACTTTGTTCTTTAATGTGTGGAATAATTTTGGGGGAGAAGTGTCTGGCAAGCTCTTGGGTGGTGCCTTTTGTGGACCGCACGTATTGTCACTATTTGCTGTATTTCTTTTCTCGTGTATTATACTTGCATTTGCAAGTTCTTTTTATAATGGGTATACAGTTTGGTTATCTACTCTGCTGCACTTATCTTGTGAATATTTCTCCCATCTACTCACAGTTAGGGCTGTTGAGTGAATTTGTTTGAATTTCCTCAAGTTTGGTCCCTTTAACCCCTGCAAAATTAGTGGTTTAAGTAATTGATTTTTTAACCTTATTATATATTTTTTTAGATTTCACTGTTTACTTTTTTATGTCAAATTGTTATTTACCCTTTTACACTTTCGCCTTCTGAACAACTACATGAGGGTAATATTGAACCAATTTAATGAAATTCAACAGTTCCAGATTAATTCTTTGGTTATCACTTAACAGTAGGGCGGTAAATGATAAAAGCATCAAACTGAAGAAACGTTAATGTTATTTGAGGAATGTCAAGGGAGTTCTCCGTAATTTTTCCAAACCTCAAGGAAGGTTTGTGTTATTTATTCGAGAAAAAAAAACTTATTTTGATGGATTTTTTAGTGTTTTTCATTTGGCACGTTTACCTCTCTTTGACTTCATGTTTTTGTATATAGAACGTTTTGTAGGTTTTTTTGTTCAATTGTTTGGTTGGGTGGGTGGGGGTGGTTGTAATATCCAAGAATCCTTGAAATTGTTATCTATCCAAAACAAAAACAAACAAACAAATGGACGGATTTATATCTCAGCTAACTCAACTAAAGACGTGAAACTATCTACAACCATAAACTTTGATCATTTAAATTACTTAGAAGCCCTATATTTGTTGTGAATGGATAAAATGACCTACAAGCTAAAACGACCTTTAAATGGTTAAGCTTAGGAATATGGGCATTTGCATTTTAGTCATCAATTAAATGTGAAGAGTTAGTGGTTGGAAACTGAATGCATATTTTTAGGATTGTGATATATTTTTGTTTCTAACGAAGTTAATCAACATGAATTTAGCAATGGAGTTTTTTGATAGATAAGTATTTTTCAGGGTTTTTAATACATTTTCCTTTTTTTGTCTTTTAATTGTGTTCTTTGTTACTTTTGCATCCAAGGTTCTTTCAATCTATTGTTCACTTAGCTGGTTAATGGATCTTGTCAGTTTAAGGGGGACTATCTTCAAATTCTTGAAGACTTTTCTTATTCCAGGTTTTTGCTCGAAGACACTTAAATAGGCCGATTGCAGAATTACCGGGGTATGGAATGAGAACACTGTAGATGTAGTGTTTTATTTTTTATGTATATGTTTTTTAATTGAAATAATTCAATTGTTTGTTGGCTATAGGTTGGTAACTGAAGATATTAGTGCTAAACAAGAAGAAATTCCTATTCCGGCTACCAATTTGATTGATGATCCACCTGTTGCACCTGAGGGCAAGTTCAACTATATGATTAAGTACCTTGAAGCTAGTTATTATTATTATTATTATTATTATGATTATTATTATTATTATTATTATTTTATTGTAGGCAGTGTATTTCTTTTGTTTTTCAGATATTTAATGTGAGTGGCACACTATTTCTCGCTTTTAATGAATTGGCTGCTTGATTCCAACTATTTTTTTCTTTTTTAACTACTTGTTTTGCATGCTACATAGCACATCCTTGTGGTGCTCGTAGTTTAAGATAAAATAAAAGTCAGAACAATTGGGGTGAGACCATTGTTAGCTGCTCTTTCGAAAATAACATCACAATTTTTGGGGACTGATCTAGTATCTTCTTACAGACACACCTCGGGCTGTGACGGGTGATTGGAGTGGATAGCAGAATATTCCATTATGTTTAGTTTATTATCTTGTATATGTTCTTTTATTACCAGACCATGCTTTATGATATATGTACATATTCTTATTGCTTTCTGATAATTAATGAAATGTTGGTTAATTACCAAAATAAAACAACGACAAACGTAATTGAAAGCTGTTTTTAATATTACAAATCGTTATTAATAGTGTGTTTATGGGATCACTTTTACCATAAATTAAACAATGAGAAATAAAGTTTTTATATTTATAATGTCATGCTAAATGATAAGAGATCTTGATCAAGTTAGATGTATTGAGAATGATGATTTGAGGTCATAGTAAAGGATGATGAGATTTAAGAATGGTGGAGATAATATTTCCAAAAATATTTAATGGATAAGGTAGAGAGAGTTTACATTAGGTGAAAATGTGAGCTTTGGGTTGGTGAGAAAAGAATACTATGCCCATTGGATTAGGGCTACTAGAGAGAGTTTTAGCTTGAAAAAAATAGGAAAGCCCTTGGGACTGGATGGTATTCCAATTGAAGGTGAATTGCATGGGAAAGATTGATGTCATTAAGTTTTGAGTCACACCCTAAAATTATGGGAAATTGTGATGAAGCAGAGGTTAAGAAAAAGAACTCTTGTCAGAAATTGGTTTTGCACTTTATTCGGAAGGTACCTTTTGGAGTTTTCTTCTTTCCTTGACAATTGGTAAAGAAGCCAAGAGAGAGGATGCAAACAATTTTAAATAAGTTAATAGAGAAAATGAGAGTTTTTTACGGGTTTCGTTGGTCTCGAGGAAGCATGTGATATAGTTCTTTGAGATTTAATCTTGTTGGTTTTATGCATATAATCTTACCAATGCAATTCATTAATTATGAATAAGCACATGTATGCCAATGGATTAAGATATGCACATGAAATTTCATTAACATTGAGGACATGTATCTTCAATATTGCACATTGAAGATATGGAATACATTAATTATGAATAAGGACATGATTTGGTTTAGTGTTTGAAATTTCGAAGGAACTTTCACGTTCTCATATTTTAGGTTCCATCGTGGGGAGATTGTGTGCCTTTCTCTCATCTTCTATTTCCTGATAATATGATTCTATTTCTTGAAGCATTAAAGAAATAAATCTTTTGGACTAAATGTATCCTTGGATGCTACAAAATGGATTTAGGTCTAAATTTTGATAAGAGTTGCATTTCATGTTTCATGTTTCATGTTTAGCTAATCTGATTTATGATTGTGTAAATACTCTAGGATATAGTGTAGGGGAATGAGTTTTAACATATTTAGGATTATCCCTTGGTGATAATTGACATAGTCTTCATTGGTGATAGAGGAGATTGAAAGGAGACTAACCATGTGGAAGAGAAACTACGTATCTTTAGAGAGCATGATCACACTCATTCAGGCTTCTTTAATGAAGCTTTCCATTTATTTTCTCTCACTCTCTAGAGCTCCTGTTAGGATTTTGAATTTGGTATGAAGCTTCAAAGAGATTTTTTTTTATGGAAGAACAGAGGTCAAAAAAGGGTCAGTTTGTCAGGAGGGAATCAGTATGTTGGGTTAAGCAAAAAAGGAGGTTTTAATTTAGGTAATAAAAACCAGAACTCAGTTCTATTTGGAAAGTGGTGTTGGTGATTCAGCATAGATGAGATAGTATTTGGTGAAAGGTTGTGCACATAGTGTTAAGGATCGTCCGATCCCGAGTTGGATCGGACGATCCAACTCGGGATCGAAAGGCGACGATCCCCGAGTCGGTTCTGATCCGAGACGAAACAAAAAATCATGGATCGCCCGATCCGGACCGGGATCGGGACGATCCATGATTTTTTTCTTTTTTTTTTAATAAAATGCGGCCGAGAACCGAGTTTAAACACTATGGTTGTGCTTGAGAATAAATGGGACAAATTCTTGGGTAAAAGGAAACAGTGCCAGCCTGTAGAAAGCTATTTCCTCCTTATTTTTTACCCTTTGCTATGTAGCAGTTTGGGCTTAGGGTCACTTTTTTTTTTTTGGAACTTTGATGGGGTATCTTCAGGCAGTTTGTGAGATTCCATTGTATTTTTAGTCTTTCTACATCTAGAGATCCATTGGTGTTTGAGGTTCTGTCTTGGTCCCAAAATGGCTTGGCTTGGAATCTTTCTTTTATGAGGGATTCTAGACAGATTGAGCTCCCATTTCTAGTTTGTTCAAGAGGACTTTATTGGTTCCTCTGTACTTGATACTCATAAATGGATCCCTGATCCATGTGGGAGGCTTTCGACTAGGTCCCTTTTTGGTTCTATTTGTGGTGACCTAGAGATCCCCCTTCCCCTTTGCATCTTGCTTTCATTCTAAGTTCTGGGTTCCACCTAACATTAAGTCCGTCACTCGGACAAGATTTCTGCATAGGACTAATACATCTTGCAATCTCCAGAAACAAAAGGATCTTTTGGTTTTATTGCCTTATGTCTGCTTTATGTGTGCGAATCACGGATTCGTTGATCATCCTTTTATTCATTGTGGTTTTTCTTGGTCATGTGAGGATTCTTTTTGTGCTTGGTTAGGGTGGAATGGGTGGTTGGGATGAATATCTGCTCTCGAGGTTTTGAATATCGATATTGCTTCCTAGGGAAAAGGGGATATTTCAAGTAAAATATCAATGTAGCCAATAAAGTTAGGGAAAACGGAGAAAATGTTGAATAAAACGTTATGAAATGTTTATTTAGATAAGTTTACACCTAAATACTTTAAAACATTATAAAAAAAAAAAAAACTATGATATTAATCAGACATTGTAATGCATAATCAATCATTTAAACACTTCAAAAAATATAATAAATGGTTTATAGTTCAGAAAATAGTAGTTGAGAAGTATATAAACCATCATATAATTAAAGCATAACTTCTTTTTGACTAGTTAGATATTTCAAATATTTAGTTTTAAATTTTGTTCTATATTTAATATATTTTTCTAAATAATTTAATATTTTTTCCAACTTCGGGTTTGATTTGATGCATTGCTGGTATATATATACAGGTATGCATAGACATTATAATGTCTACATACTACATGCTTATGAATAGTGTAATGGACTTATATTCCATGGGTAAAAAAGAACCATGCTAGAACCCATCATCATCATTATCTTAGGCCTTATACCAACCGGTTGGGGTCAGCAACAAGAATCATGTTCCTCCGTCTCAATCTGTCAAAAACCAAATCTTCATTCAAATTACGTGTATGCAAATCATTTTTATCGACTCCATCCATGTTCTTTTGGTTCTTCCTCTTCCGCTCCTAGAACCTTCAATGATTTCTCTCTCACACCTTCTCACAGTTGCTTCCCTAGGTCCTGGCTTTCTCTAGATAAAAACCATGTGAAGATCTCTCCTCTTCTCTCTAAACTTCTCCATTAATTGTTTAAGTAAAAATATAGCCTCAATGGTAGACTTCCTTGGCATAAAACCAAATTGATTTTCCGACACCTGTGTTATTCTTCTCAACCTTTGCCCCATCACTCTTTCCCATAATTTCATGATATGACATATCTTAATTCTACTATGATTGTACAATTCTGACGTCTGAACATCTCCTTTATTCTTATATATAAGTACGATTGGGATCTTCCTCCAAGCATTTGTCATTTTTCTAGTGTACAATTCCATTAAATAATTTGGTCAACCACAGTATGCTGATCTCTCCCATGCACTTCCACACTCTGCCAATATTTTTCTGTATTGATATATCTTTTGGGCACCGCCGGTCCCAATCCCCGGGTAAAGGAGGGTTGCGTCAAGTTGGTAGCCGGCATAAAACTTTTATTAAATCTCTTGGACAACACTGCTGAAACCCATGATGAGAGAGATCCTCTGATCCAATGATAGAATTTACGATCAATGTTTGTATATCAAATCAACAATTAAAATTAGTGATTGATGAACTGAATCACAAATTAGATGCTCCAATTAATAATGGAATTACAGTTCAGCAACTAATATTATTGATCAATTGTTTAAACCATAAATTTTTAAACCTAACAGTTGACGAATACGATTAATGGTCTAAATCACATGATTATTGATTAATATCACACTTGAAATTATAAATCAACGATTGAAAACTCAAGTTTAATGTGAATTACATTCATTGATTCATGTAATCTTTCAAAGTCACAGTGAACAAGCTTCTATGTTGGATCAATAGAAAAAATAAATTATCAACGGTTTAAGATTATTTATTAACACTTCAGACATGAAGTATAATATGTTTACCTTGACGAAGTCGATGTAAATATTTTGAATTGTATGTCAACTAGGAAAATCAGCTTATTAAAGCAAAGTTGCTAATAGACCTGTATAGAGAATTAAAAGTAAGGTTCTATGTCTTGACTCTTGAAATTGATTGTATCTGGTTCATTATAAAAAAAAATATGTAATTGATGTATTTCATGGGATATGGATGCTTTTCTTTATGTCTTACTACTTGGTGTTGTATTAAACCTTTCCTTTATATTATTCTAGCTTTTGTTTTTATGTTTCCATGCACTCACATGAGTACTAATTAGTTTCCAAATTATTATATACTATCTTAATAGGTGTGTGATGTGAAGTTTATGTTAATTCATTAAGTTTTGAGGTCAAAAAAGCTTTATTTTATGTTTCATGATTTGTTTTTGGTGTTTCCTTGTGTATCGCTATGTTTCTGTTTTTGAGAGGATTGAACCTCTACCCACAATACAATAATTTGAACCATGCTATTTGCAAGTGGAAGATCGATTTGGGGATATTGATGATGATAATGTTTAGTGTTATGATTTTGGTTTTGGGCATATGACTTTTTTGTTTTGGTTTGTTGAATACCAGTAATTGTACAAGTCATCAAAGTGGCAACAGAGTACAGATGGTATCCAAGGAGGACACCAAGGTAAACTGGTAACAAAATGAAAAAAACATATCAGACAAGACACAGTAACAACAAAGCTAATAGCAAATATTCGAGCTTGGCCTTGTCACAACCAACTGTTGTCTATTCTGATCGGATCCCAAAAAGAATACATCTCTTCTTGAACCTCATCTGGCCAGTCTATCTGCTGAGGTGATTGTAGACCGAGGTATGCAACCAGCATTCGTGGTACCTAGCCAGCCTAACAAAATGCAGAGTCACCTCCACGGGCAATCCAGTGTGGAAGACATCCATGAAACAACTGAATATGAGTCACTCTCTTTCTCCAGATACTAATACTCAAGAACCCAAGCCTCTCTTAAGCCAATCACTAGAGTTAATTTCCCAGCACAGGCAGAATCCACCTTTCCAATTGGGCGTGAATTGGCATGAAGAATGTGATCTCTCTCATCCCTTACAATGCCGCCTACTCCAGAGGGATCCGGATAATCGTTGAATAATCGCTGAACTGCACTATCATAGTCACTCAATAATCACTGAACTCCACTCATGCAGCTAACTGTGTGACAACCATAAGCAGGATAAAATCAATAATTACTCTAATGCTGCTCAATGTTTTGAGATCTCTTGAATTGAATATCCAAATCTTGGTCTTTATTTATTATTTTGTGTTTAAGTAAATTACTAATATATCTATATGTGTGTGTCTATATATAGGCACACAATAACAACAGAAAATTGGCTTGTCCTAGTGTCTTTGGGTTTTCAAATGAATGTTCTTCTTTTCTACTCAATTTAAAACCATATACTGTCAGAACATGGGCATTTAAATCACTGCTGACCAACACCATCCATGTCGTTTTGGGTCTATCTTTCGTCCTTTTGATCCTTCAGTGTGCATCCCCTTGTACCTTCTAACATGAGCCTTCCTAGGTCTTTGATAGCGTGTCTAAACCAGTTTGACCTACGTTCCTTTATCTTATATTCTATTCGAGTCATACACACTCTTAGATATGTTCATTCCCACCTTATCCTTCTTAGTGTTTCCACATATGCATCTCAGCATCCTCATCTCAGTAACACCCATCTCAGTAATAGCTGTCTTATAAAGTTTTCCTTTGAGTTTGATCGAATATGCTGACCACATAGCACCCTAGAAGCTCCTCTCCACTTCAATGATCTTGCTGTAATCCTCTATGCAATATCCCTGTCAATATCTCCCTTTTATAAGGACAATTGATCCAAGATAACATTTGTTTTAGCTTTTGGGAATCACCTAGTTTTCATTCTTTCCATAGATTCACCGTTTTCCATTTCTACTAAAGTTACATTGTATGTACTCAAGATTGGACTTATTTTGCAAAATCGATGAAATATTTTGTTGCCTCGGTAAAACTTAGGCATCACATAGACATTTTGACTATTTCTTTTTTAGATTTTTTGTCTTATTAGGTTTAAATTTGTTTTACTTTTTAGTTAATTGGTCTTTTCTTCCTCGCTTTTTATTTGTGTTCTGTTTGATTTTTTCTCCTTCCTGGCACCACATCCAAATAAGGGTCAAGAAAAGAACTACAACAACAACAATTCAAGGAAAACAGGACAGTTTTTTCATCCATGCTATTTCCCAATTGTACCTTGCACCAAGGACAAGCTCTATTATCTTTTCCACCATACCCATATGATAACTTGAGGCTCCGTCGTTTTTGTTTTTGTTTTTGTTATTACTGTTTCTGTATATGTACTTTGTCATCATCTTGTTCTCACTTGTGCATATGCTATTTTTTCCCATCTTATTCTCTCTTGCTGTTTGTTAATTAGCTCCCTTTTCCAGTCTTTTCTTTTGGTAGTGGAAAGCATATATGTGGATGTGTCTATCTATCTGCGTGTGTGTTTATTTGTCAATATATATATATATATATATATTGTATGTGTGTGGGGCGTGTGTGTGCGTGTGTAAACAATCAAATTATGTGGGCCTGCTGCATTTACTAATGATTACCCTTCTTTCTGTAATGTATTCTCAAAATTTTAGGGTTCACGTATATCAAGTCTATCAAAGTTGCCGAAAGTGTGAAGCTCCCTCCTAATGCGACTGGGTGCATCTGCAAAGGAACTTGTACAGATCCCAGGACTTGTGCTTGCGCTAAGCTTAATGGCTCTGACTTCCCGTATGTTCGTCGGGATGGTGGCAGGTGAGAATTACCTTTTGATTGTAATGTCTAGCATGCAAGTTACTAAAGGCTGTTGTAAGAAAGAGCTGTATCTGACAAAGTTTGAAGGTAGCCCCAAGGAAATAAATTAAAACAATGTCGGTTGATATGGTATGGGTTTAAACAAAGATTAGAGGCGTGTCAAGACAGGTCTTAGATGGTGTGAACTTAAGATCTAGAATTGCTAAAGGAATACCATAAAGGACGTGGATGGCTATGGTTTTTGAGATGTTCAAAATGCAAAGCTAAATTTGTATCGTTGATTTTTTTTTTTTCTACACTTTGGTCTAAGCAATATTGTTTTTATTGCTGTAGGCATTGAATGTGAACTCATAACTTTGTTCCCTTTTTCAGATTAATTGAAGCTAAGGCTGTTGTGTTTGAATGTGGACCAAGTTGTGGTTGTGGACCTGGTTGTGTAAATAGGACGTCTCAGCGGGGATTAAAATATCGATTTGAGGTCAAGTAACCATTATCAGTTAGTTGCCTTGTCTTCTGTATTTTTTATATCTATCTTTGGTGATTGATAGTATAGCAAATTTAATTTACTACTGGTGTTTGTTTACAGGTATTCCGGACACCAAATAAGGGGTGGGCTGTTAGGTCCTGGGATCCTATCCCTTCTGGGGCACCAGTGTGTGAATACACTGGAGTGCTTATGAGGACTGATGAGTTGGACAATGTTTCGGAAAATAACTACATTTTTGAAATTGATTGCTTGCAAACAATGAAGGGACTTGATGGAAGAGAGGTACTACTACATCACGTGATGACAAATCCGTTTCACTCTATGTGCCTAAATTAGTATTTATTGTTTAAATATGTTTATTTTGAGGAGCTTGATTTATGAGGCCCGCAACTTAAATCTTTACTTGCCATAGGATGCTAGAATTCTTGTTCTTGTGGACGCCAGTAATCTTGTTAGTAACGTTATAAGACACTAGCTTATTTTGGCCTTCAGTTTTGCATATTTTACTAGTTGTGTTCTTATTTTATTTATTTATTTAACTTTTACTGTTATTACTGATTTCTTTGGATGCAAGATAAAAGTTAAACTTTGTACAAATGTGTGCTTGTGTACAAGTGAGAGGAGAAATATGTATATGATAATTCATGAGGAGTTTATGACTTTAATGTTTTTCGTATGTTTGTGTAATATGTTTATATATGTACATATATATGGACACACACACACATGAGGAATTCTCAAACTTCCTAAAATAACCTCCTGTATTTATGTCTAGAATTTCTCACAAACATGGTTCGCAATGTCGCCGACACCGAGCGAAATGTCGCCGACATTTCGCCATTTCCCCTGTCGGCGACACGAAACCTAGGGGTAAAACCGAAATTGAAATTTTACCCTGGTATC
>JAUPMG010016541.1:0-15377 GCA_031762675.1 Pachysandra terminalis
TTCTAGAAAACTTAAGTTAGAATTTGATTAGGAGTCCCAAATAGCTTAAAAACAAAGCATACTTTAAATAAGATAATAAAAGACTAGTTAACTAAGACTAGGATAGTAATCAAGCGTTGAGATGATGTAGGAACATCTAATCTACTTTAAATGGTTAGGATTAATTAAGATAATTAAAAGCAATCCTAAACTAACAATGATTAAGATTAGATAAGGTAATCCTATTAAGACTAAAACACTTAGATTAACCTAATGGTTAGGATTTCATAGGATCACTTAGATTAATCTAATGATAGCATTAAAAGGAAGAGACATTAAATCTGATTAGGATTAAGGTTAGACAATACCAATAATTAATTCATCTAGAACTAGGACACCTTAATCTAAAGGCTAGCATTAAACTAATCTAATCTAAGGGTTATAAACTAAAACACAATCCAACTTAGATAACAACTCCTAGATTAAATAGGAAACTAAAAGAAAACTATATAAACACTAGTCGGGACGTGTGGATCATATTCGAAGAGAGAGAGAATGAGAGAAGAAGACTGCTGAAGCTTGTAGAAGAAGAACACTGAAGCTTGGAGAAGAAGAACAGTTCAGAACTTGAACTAAGAAGAGGAAGAAGAAGATTTAGCAAGCAAACCCAAGGTAAGTAATCGGATTAAACTCTATTTTTGAGGTGAACTATGTGTCTAGGTCATATTCAATGAGTATGACATAGCACAACCTCAAAATCTTTATCTTCTATGCTTTTCTACATAAGCCCTAAAATTGGAAAACTGTACAGATCTGAAATTTCGATTACCGCACCTATGTATGTATTTTATATAATTTATTTTATATTTTTCTGAAATGCCCCTTTTAGTTAGGAACACAACAAAACAAGTTTGAACTGATTTCATTTAGAATTGACTAAGTTATGATTTATTTTATGACCTTGTGTCAATACCAGAAACCTAGAAATCTGTCAAATTTTGTGTTCATCGATTAAATAAACTATCCTAATAATTTTATATATGTTATTTGATATTTTTCTAGATCCTTCATTGAGTTAAGATTCCGACAAAACAAGTTTGAGGTGATTTCGATAAGTATACACAAAGTTATGGTCAAATTATCAACGATACGTCAAAACTGTCAAGTTCCTGGTTTGCATACCGAGCCCAACTCGGCGACCCTAGGTATACCGAGGGTACGCTGTGACCCCACCGATAAGTACGCCGAGAATGCCAATTTTTTCCGTTTGACTTGAAATTTCACATACATACTTATTTTGACATACTTAGACTGATTTTGATGTTAGTTTTGCTAAATTATAACTATTTCATATACTTGCTTTTTATGGACCCTTTGCTATGTTGGTGGACTTGGGATATTTTGATATACTTTACATTTCTTATTTATATCATGTGCAGTATGTTATTTAGTCTTATTACACATTATACACATGATTTGTATGCTTAGTTAATGAGCACAATTTCACTTGCACATCATGATGCCTTATGACTGTGGATTTGGTCTAAAGCTTGCACCCTTTGCTTGTAAATCCATACTTCTGGATTTTAAGGTTATTAAAGATGTTATTATGATCTGGAAATCAGAATAAGTGAGGAGACATTGCATATATATTTCTGGAGTTGAGGGACTGATCATCCCAATATACCTATTTAGTCATATGGACTATTATTTAAAGGAGTGTTTTCTGTTGCTTGTTTATATATATGATTCTCTGAGGAGTTTACAATTGGAATTCCTTGGAGTATTACTGTAAGAACCTGAATAATCACCCTAATTAATTAAGATTAGAACTCAGGTTTAATTTAAATTTAGTAAAACAAACTCACTAATAGGCGAGATTAGTGCTCACCTAGTCCTTAAACACCTGAAGTTAAAACACATTAGAATCAACCTTAAACCTTAAGACTAAATACGAAAATTAGATTATTTTAGGTAGCCAGCCTGATTAGTTAGCAAAAATCTTAGAGATTAATTTAAAATAAAATAATTAGACAAGATAATAAATCATATCCAACAACTCTAGAGATCTACCTCAGACCCTCCAGTGAAAGCCCTCTATCAGAAGTTGCTTAGGTGGCCAGTTGAAAAATATAGGATCAGAAATTCCGTTTTGCCCCTACTGCTGAACCTATTCCCAACTTAACCTGTAAACCTATAAATAGGAACCTCAAGTCATTTTTCATTCATTTCTTCTTCTTCCACTCTTCTCTTCTCTTGGAGCCTTGGAGCATATGGGAGACCATTGGAGATCGCGGAGACTCGGCGGATCAACCTCGATGCAATTCCAGCAATGCCCCAAGTTGAGTATCCTCTCTTTGAAGTTGTATTTGGTTGTGTTTTTTGCATTGTGACCAAGGAGAAAGGTTATTTATCGAGTGCCTACCTTCTCCTTGGGATTTTTGTTTAGTTCACATACTTTGATGTTGACCTAAAACCCTTGACCTCCATATTTGATCTGACATGTGGAAAACCAAAGCCCTAAGTGGAGAAAATAGAGAGAAAACCCCAAATCTCCACTATAGACCAACTGAATTTAAAAACAAAGCATAATCGAACCCTCCTAGGAGTGTAAACAACCTCCCCGTGAAATTTCAGACTGTTTGGCCCTTTCCCGAGCTTCAGCTACCTGTTCGGCGCACCAAACAGTGCGCCGAATCTTTGAGCTTATCTAAAGCTCACTGGAATGGTCGCCGAAGGTCAGTTTGGCGAGCCTAAGAGCTCGCCGAACCCAAAAAGTTGGAAGGAACTGAGTTCACTTTTGGTCTATTGAGACTCCTTCGGACCAAACCCTGAGGTGCCAAGTTATTTGGCACACTTTTGCACATCTCGACACGCTGAAGGGTCGTCGAGGACCCTGCCGAACAGATCCCCTGGTCCAATGTTAGTGATTCAAACGTGAGCACGTGTACAATAATAATCCTCACGTGTTTGACCTATTTCTGGTGTCAAATGACCTACCATGTAAAATACGACCCTTCAACCAGAAGTTAGTTTCCTAGACTTGACCGGGGTATGAGGAGGATTTGGGAGATCAAGTAAATATGGTCCCAATACATTCCTATCAGCTCTAGACCATCATATTACATATGTTTGAATGCAAATGGTAGTAGTGGTGAATGATAACCTTCATTGTGATGAAAAAGATATTATTGAGGTACTTCCTGCATAGTTCCTTTGGGTGTATGATTGGTTAAGGCATCCTGGTGCCTCAAAGACATGTTTATGACGAATGGATTATGTTTAAATGTTCTAATGTGGTTGATGTGAAGTTTGGAGCCTATGTGCTCAACTTGATTTGTCTCATTTGTATATGAAAGTATAGTTACCCTGTTTTCCCTATTTCATATTACATGTAGATTTATTAGTTGCATATGAATATTGAGGTACTTGGTAGAGTAGATTATGGGAATGTGCCCATATGTTTGATGAGTTGAATATATATCTGTGAAACATTGTATGATGCATTAATAAATGGATTTGAATATTGATATTGCATATGGACCTTTCGGCTGTGATAGCCTAGTCTAATACCCCATATGATGCCCTTGGGTTTAGACTAACACACGAGATATTTGACTTGATAGCCATTATAGTCCTATGAGAGGACCCCTGTTATCGTACCCAACCTAAGAGTGAACCCACATAGGGAGGCCTCTAGAGTCTTGAGGGATGATGGTTACCTAAGGGATGTACATTGGTGTAAGCTTGGAAGATGGTGAACTATCCCAAGGATCCGCACGTTGGTGTAAGCTTGGGAGACAGTGAGACCATGTTATACTTTCTGTTGGATCTTGAATATGTAAGATTCCCTGAAGGAATAAACACAAGGGTGTGAGCTTTGGCCAAGGGCCCGTGATAAAAAATAAGTGGGGGGATTGTGCTTACTAGGTTGAAAGCCCTTAGAACTATACTGTACACATAGAATAATCCTATCCCTTATTCCGTTCATATAGGGGATGATTTCAGGTTGCTGGAACATCTTGGGGTGAATTCAGGTTGTTGGGACACCCTGGATAAAGATTGGGATCACGTGGGAACTTACGATATTTCACCTTTCATACAACATTTGCATTTCACTTGCATTTGCAGTCCTTGTTGATATTAGTGTGAGAGCCTTATGTATGAAACGCATGGCCTAATTCTCATATAGATCTAGGCATGTAGCTGTAGAGATATTGACTGTTGAGTTATACTTAGTGAGAATGGGAGAGAACTTCAGATTGTATAAATATATAGTAAATCACCACATTGTTCATCACTGGCACATATGCTGCTTATTACACATTGTACACTTATTGCACTTTGTCATAATGTTGGAACATGAGTGAATGCACTTCATCGAAGGTTTACTCATTCTGGCTTCTAGCTTATGTCTATTGTTTATATTTCAGGTTCAGGAGCTTGGATTCAAAGAGAGAGAGATTGGATTGGGTAGCGCACTCTGGTAGAATTATTGTAATAGTCTAGGCGTAGACTTTTACTCTCTTAGATTTATTTTATTGTAGTTTTGGTGGTATTAGTTACTTATATCTTATTAGATCTGCTTAAACCTTCTGCTTATGTTTTGACCATTGTTATCCACACCTGTAGAAATATAGGTGTGGAGGTTATGAATAAATCAGGAATCTCAGAAATTGGTAATTTTTGGTTTGGTTCGTGACAATTACCCTTGATCACATATAAGTAGGGGAATTGTGCCCTCTAGTTCGAAGCCCCTTAGAACTATGATGCACACATGGAATATCTTAACTTGAGAATGACCCTATATGGGGAGGATGGTTCGAGAAGACATCTTGCTCAAGGAATGATCGATCTTGTGGAACTTATATAACAACATCCAAACAGTTTAATTAATTGCATTGCATATTATCATGCGGTTCTCTGCATAATAAGACATTGTGTCCAAGTTGTTTGGTACATGCGGTTTGGTCATTCGCATCGCAAGGTGTTTCAGTTGTTATCTTCCAATAAATGTATCTCTGTCACTGGTTCTCTGCATAATAAGACATTGTGTCCAAGTTGTTTAGTTGGCAAAATGTGTCAAAAACCATTTGCTTTATCAGAATCGTCTACTTCCTACGCACTTGATCTGGTTCATATGGATTTATGAGGCCCATCCCCTATTGTATCCAATGTTGGTTTTCATCATTATTTGATTCTAGTGGATGACTTTAGTCGCTTTACGTGGCTTTATCCTCTTGCCAGCAAAAGTGATACTTTTTCCTGCTTCATGTACTTCAAAAACATGATTGAGAATACTCTTTCCACTCACATTAAATCCATATAGATTGATGTTGTAGGTGAAGTTGCAAATCGTTTTTTGTTATGATGCTTACGTCCAATGGAGTTACCCATCGTATATCATGCTTGTACACAGAACAACAAAATGGGGTGGCCAAACCGAAACACTTTCATGTGGTTGAAATGGGGCTTGCACTACTTGATAATTCCAAACATCCAAAGAGTTCTTGGGTTGAGGCTTTCCAAACCAGTCTGTACCTTATCAATCGTCTTCTAACACCAGTTCTTGGGCATAAATCTCCCTATGAGGTTCTTTTTGGGTGCCTCCTGACTATTCAGCTTTACAAGTATTTGGTTATGGTTGTTATCCATACTTGGTCCCTTACAACAAGCACAAATTGGATTTCAGAATAAAGACAATGCATCTTCATTGGTTATGGGGTAAAACAGAAAGGCTACAAGTGTCTCGAACCCCAATCTGGTCGTATTTAAATTTCTAGACATGTCTTATTTGATGAAAGCTTATTTTCTTTGTCAGGACTTCATGAGACTCCTCAACCATCCAATGATCACCACACCATTCTTCAATACGTTTATCCGCTTGGCATACCCCCTAAACTTAACACTAGCTCACCTTCTTTACCACCCACCAATGTCTCTTCCTCACCTATAGCATTTATACAGCCCTCATCTGATTCCTTCTTACCCCTTTCAACCTCATCTCGATCATCTAGCCAACTCTCACATGGTAGCTCACCATCATCTCGATCCTCACCTCCTATACCCACATCACCTCAACAATCCCTACCTCATACAAACTCATCCCAATCACAAGCTATTCCCTTAGTTCAACAAACTGAATCCTCCCACACCTCAACCCACCCGATGATCACCCATTTACGGGCTAGGACTCACAAGCCCAAAGCTTGGGTCGCTACCAATCACCCCTTACCCACCTGCCTTACCGCTGTCCTCCACTGTCCATCTGATCCCACAAGTTTCACCCAAGCTGCTAAAGATGCCCACTAGCGTACTGCAATGGTTGAAGAGTTTAATGCTCTTCTCAAGAACAACACTCGGACTCTAGTTCCTTCTCAACCGGACATGAATGTTGTAGGCTACAAATGGGTCTACAAAACTATGCAACAGTTGAACGGGTCCATTGACCGATTCAAAGCACGCCTAGTGGCTAAGGGCTTTCATCAGCAAGCTGGCTTAGACTATGAGGAAACATTCAGCCCCGTAGTGAAAGCTCCCACTATTCGTCTTGTCCTTACATTGGCCACCTCATTCAATTGGCCGCTATGAAAACTTGATGTTCACAATGCTTTCTTGCTTGGGACTCTCACCGAGCAAGTTTATATGGCCCACCTGTAGGGATTTTCAGATCCAACTTGATGTGTGTCTTCTCCACAAGGCCATCTATGGTTTAAAACAAGCTCCTTGGGCCTGGTTCCATTAGTTCAGTTCTGCTCTTCTTGAGTTGGGATTTAAGTCTACCCATGCTGATACAACCATGTTTGTTCACCTCTCGCAACATGGTTGCATTTATCTTCTCCTTTATGTTGATGACATCATTATCACTAGCAGTAATCCCAATGAAATCACCCAGCTAATCTCATTTATTGCCTCTTGTTTTGACATGAAGGACCTTGGCTCACTCGTTTTTTTTCTTGGAATGGAAGTTCACCATACATATCAGGCCCTATATCTTTCCCAAACCAAGTATGCACTTGAACTTCTAGATCGCACCTCCATGCTTGGTGCTAAGCCACTTGTCACTCCTGTGATTTCATCTATGAAATTCTTAGCTCATGAGGGAACCCCTCTCTCTAATCCAACTGAATATTGAAGTACTGTTGGTGCTCTTCAGTATCTCACCATGAACCGTCCAGATATCTCCTTTGCAGTCAATCAAGTTTGTCAATTTATGCATAAGCCGACCACCTTTTACTTTGAGGCTGTCAAACATATTCTTTGATACATCAAAGGTACTACACATTTTGGTCTGCAATTTGTTTCTATTCCCCATCTCAATCTATAAGCCTACTCTGATGCTGATTGGGCTAGGTCCCTGGATGATCGACGCTCCACCATTGGAGGATGTATCTTCATTGGACCCAATCTTATCTCATCGATCTCTAAGAAACGACCCACTGTTTCCAGAACAAGTGTAAAGGCCTAATATCGTGCCCTTGCCATCATCACAGCTGATATTTGTTGGATCCAATCTCTCCTAAAAGATCTCGGTATCTTCACAAAATCTCCTCCCACTTTGTAGTGTGACAACATCTCCGCTACCTATCTTGTTGCCAATCCTATCCTACATGCTCGTACAAAGCATATAGAAGTGGATTATCATTTTGTTCGTGAGTGGGCTGCCCGCGGTGCCTTATGTGTCCTGTACATCGCCGGAGACGCACAATTGACAAATGTATTCACTAAAGGTCTCTTCTCCAAAAGACATGCACAGCTACGAGGCAAACTCAATGTCGTACCAACGTTGAGTTTGAGGGAGGGTGTTAACATATCATGTAGTAGTGCTACAATGGATAATAGTCTTCCCAAGATATGTAGAGATATTCTGTAATCTTCACAATCCCTATAACAATTAAAACAACTAGTATATCTGTTAGATAGTCTGTAATCTTCTATAGATGTAAAGAATATTCAAGAATACATTATAAATACTAAGGATTTCTACAGAGACAATTAAGTAGAATCCTTGATCGTGATCAAAGTGTATCAATAAAATTACGACTCGCGAACGAATCCTTGTAGAATAGGTCTATGTGAGGGAGTCGAACCTCAAGGACTGCGGGGTTCAATTGTTAAGTAATCAAGAATAATTCTAATCGAATTTAGAAATGATGATTGATTTTTGTTTTGCAATTAAAACCAATTAAAAACGTAAAAATCAAGAATTAAATAAGATGGAGAGATTATAGGGAATTGACTTTACTACTAACCTCATAGTGATGATAAACTATATTTAACATGGGAATTTCACTTACATGCATGATATGACTCGTGTGTGTTTTTCAAGCACACAACGATGTCGTCAATAAAAATACATTTATTAAGAAATTAGAATAACCCATCTTCGGTAGGCACAGATCCTCCACCTAACTTCTAAAATGCGGTACGACCCGTTTTCTCTAGGTATGAACTATCAAATTTCTTAATTAGCACAAACGCAATCAATGAATAAGCATAACCCATCATTCAGCAAGTATAAATTGTTTACCTAAATTAAGCTTACCTAGGGTGTAGAGCAATCCATCCTTCCTAGGCATGGTCTATTTGACCCTACTGAATTCGTGTCAATTAAAACCGTTGTAAAACCATCATTTGTATAATCACAGAAAATAAGAATGTTGATTTCAATAGAGACAAACGACTTTCTAAGATAAGACAAGAGGTTTATCAAAATTGAATGTAAACATTTAAACACAATTACAAAGTAATCTCCAAGTTAAACAACCATCATTCATGCTCATAAATTTCCAAAATAAAAATATAATTATAACATCATTAATCGGAAAGGGTTACATCAATACCCTACGAATGAATTAGCCGCTCATGGAAGTGCTAGAAATCACCTTTGTCAAGAGAACTGTTGCGCATCATTCTTTCTGAACTGTCGCGCACCATTCTTCCCAAATTCCTTTTTTCCCTTTTTTTAGCTCTTAACGTTTTCTCCCCCTCTTCTTCTTTGGTGTCGACCTCCCTTTCTCTAAGATCAATGCCGATCCCTCTCTTTTCACGCACAAGGGTCTTTGGGGTTTTGGGATTTTATTGTGTTACCCCATCTTTTTGGGTAATTACACTAAAACCCCCTTGGGTTTGGCATAATGGCAACAAGTACCCTCAAAACTTAAGGGGCTTGAATACTCAATATCTTCAAGGAATTTGAATTCATTTACAATTTGAATTCAAATCCATCTTAGTTGGATTCCTGCGCTCAATCAAATGGATGTGTGCACGAGCTCCATTCGTGTGCGCTTTAGCACGTGTCTTGCAGAATGTTGGAATATATTTTAATCCCAAAGCTGGTGGATTTACTTGTACTTTTCCTAAAAACCTGAAAATGCTTAAACACTAAAACAACGCAAAACATTAAATTACAAAGAAACTAAGATATTAACGTATGCGAGTTAAGGGGCTTGAATGCACAACATTCAACGCTTATCAATCCTCTTCATTCATTCTCTTCTTCTACACTCACCATTGCTTCAATCTTTGATTCTCTTCATTGCTTTGGCACGAAGACGACTATATATATTTGTCTCTTTGTGCTCAAAATTGGCAAAGGAAAGAAAGTTCCAAGAGACGTTCTTTTTGAAGAAAGGAAGCGAGATGCTACAAAAGCGGAAAGAGCGACTCTTCCTCACCAACGAAAGTCATTTACTGGAAGACTTGATTACCTCTTTGATGGCAAATCGAGTCCAATCCAAAACTTCTCAGCCGAAGAGCTTCAAATGGCAACCAATGATTGTGATCACAGCCAAATTATGTGTATCGGTTACTTATAAATCATGTACAAGGGAATCCAACATAGCTGCTCCATTTTGGTTAAGAACAACAGTTCATGTACTAGATGATGTATAAATGAAATGGTGATAGCATCACAGATGAATCACATGAATGTTTTGAAGCTCTTGGGTTGTAACATATTATCACGCTTCCGCTTCCATAGCCGACATCCACGACGGCCCACTCTATCAACACTGATCCGATGGTAGTCCTTTCTCTTTGGCGGCTCCACCCACCTATCAGTATTCAATGACTTAGCACTATGCCCATACATAATACTAAGGCATTCTAATCCTGCTTATAATTGCTTCTTCTGTGACTCGAACCGTGACGTGGTATTGGCTCTGATACCAATTGTTAAGTACCTAACCATTACTCCAAAAGCCCCAGGACTCGTGGAAACTCATTCGATTAAATACTAACCATTAGGATCGTAACGAAATCAGTTTACTGAGAAACTGAAAATTGTGTTATCGATGTATCTAAGATGTTCTCGCAGATGACTGTATCAGAACAAGTGATACGAAAGATGTGGAGCAGTTGCTTCATGAATCCATTTTGAAGGTCAACATCTTGAAAGAAGGAAATGAAGACTGGTTGATGGTATGTGAAGAGATTTCCCTGACATGCCTCAAAAGGTTATGAGGCCGGCGATGAAGGAGGTTGCACATGAGCTTCGCCGGATCAAAAGGTTATGAGGCCGGCCGGAGACGGTAATATGCTGAGCAATTATCTATAATCCAAGGACATACTAATAGCCAATCCTTACATGTATGTATGCATATGCATCCCCGTCATTATCTGCATTTGGCCTTCAAAATGGTTTCTATTCTTTGTCCACCTATGGGTTGATTGCCAGGTGATGAATGAAACGGGTTCGGTGAAGATTGTTCAATGAAACAACATTAAATGCCTCGTTAAACAACAAGTGTTAGTCTAATTAAAACCCACATAACCCATACGTTATGTTTGTTCTTCAAATAATTCAATTCTTTACGTTGACTTGAAAAATGTTGCACAACAATAAAATGCTTCTTGCCTTGAAAAATTAAGGACAATTGTATCCAAGATAAAGGCTTTTAACAAGTTAACTAGTAAGGTATTATGATCAGATGGTCAATTTCTGTTGCAGATCGTTATACCCTCCTCGAGTTTGGTCCAATAAGGTATTGATTGTAATGGCCAAGGTTTGAGGATTACTTGTTGCCATTGTACCAAAGGTAAGGGGTATCATTGTAGCTTACTGTCTTTATAATCAATAAGAAATAACAGAGAAAAAGGCTAACAGATGCAGTTTATAGTAAAAAGGTTTAATTTAAATATATATATATATAACACCATGAAGCATATATAAATGTAAACCACAATGTTTATCTTTTTCAAGTCTACAGTACATTTTGTATTCAATACTTGAATCAGTGACATTACCTGCTTTTTTTTCCTGAGAAGGTGAGCTATCTCCAGCAATTTTTCTTTTGCTGCCAATCAAACTCCTCTACTAACCAACAACGGTAAGTTCGAAAACATTCATTGTGAAAGAAACTTTGAGTTGCATACAACTATTTTCAGCCGACCCACGTTCGTTCTCCTGGCATTACATGTAAGTATGCAAATGTCCCTATCAAAACCAAAAAAAAAAAAAAAGCTTAAGGGCAGTTAAGTTTACATTTCAAGGTAGTCATCACCATCTGGAAAGAACATGAAAAGGACAAACATCAATGATAGTTTTGGTACTACTGTTAATGGAAGATATGAAACATCACACTATTGCTTCACACGTAATCACTGAGCCGTACAGAAGGTTATGCCATATAGAAGCTAAATCCACACTCTTTTGGAGTTGCCAAAATGGATGCGAGACTTCAATAGCAACAGAACCAGCAAGGTGAACAATATCATGTTTTTACCTTTCTAAATGATGTAATAAATACCCCAACGATCCAGGCACAAGTGGGAAATTCAATCTAAATTAAGTTTGGGAATTGTTGTAATGAGCCATATCTTATTAAAAAGTTTAGGAAAACCATTTATTACCAGAATCTAAATAGCAATTTTCCACTCACTAAGCAAATGTCTGACAATAAAGCTACAAGTAGCAAAGCCAAATAAAAAAGAAAAAAAGAAAAAAAGTGGGCTTAAAAATAAACAGTAATAAAACTGTTTGATTGCCAAGAAAACTATGTTGTTTTCCAATAATTCTAAAGAATGGCCAAAAGAACAATTACATTTGTGGGCTCATTTACAAATGAATGTCAAACTGTTCATCAAGTCTTGCAAATCAATGTCAAGTGGGGCAACAAATATTTAAACAAACAATCAAGCAATTATAAGAGGGATGAAAAGGAACAAAATAGCTACAAGAAAAAAATTGACATCCTCACAGCAAAGTTGGTGGCATGAGAAGCGGCAAGCCATTAATTTGTCTATTCGGTGTAATGGATAATTGTGGCAGCTAAAGCTCGAATCTCCAGTTTTATTCGCTTCTCAATAACGAAGGATTCTTGCACTCCATCATTCACAGTCTCCACTAAATGATCCAAAACACGCGTTATTGCTCTTATCGCATCTTTCTTTGTTTTTGCATCTTTCTTTGCTTTCTTTGTGATAAATCATAAGTTTTCAACGACACCCATTTCATTTCAAGCAGAGTTTCATTAAAAGAACGAACATTAAATTTTGCCAATAAAAGGACCAACAATATTTGAAAGACAAAAAAAAAACATTGGTGGAAGAAACTTGTCTGATGACAGATTTTGGCGCGTTTTAAGCGCGAGCACCGGGCACATAAATTTCAACAAATCACACTCACGACTGGCTATATATGAATCTATTTAGTATGAAAACAAAACAAAAAGCTTTAAATTAATTAGAAGATAATGGAAAAACAGTGAGAGCCTTCAGAATGATTAAACTTTTCAACTGTAAAAGATATGCATACCTGGCAGAGATCATCAAACAGTGGCTTGTCGGTGTGAGGAAATTTCGCAAGGAACTCCGCAATATAAGTTGGCAGACTAACAAGTAATATTAAGAACGGGTTTATAAAATGTAACATAATTTGATAGTACAAAGATTATTTTTAGGGAGTACGAGGATCAGTCCTACTTATTGAAAAGAACTGTAAGTTCTACTGTTTAATACAATCAGTAAAAAGGATAAAATGTAATTAAAATAAGTAAAAGCTCATTTACTCTTTTCAAAAGAGCACAGAAACAATCAAGTCCTATGGCAACACAAACAATTGAGGACTCCATGCCAATAAACAAACATAACTAAGTTGAAAATCATAGTCCACCTAGTCTTAGACCCAACCAGTATACAAGTTAGCACAAAATCTCAAGTCAAGACAAGGAAAACAACATATAACTCAACTCAATAGCTATTCACCAATGGGGCATAATAGAACCAACACCAGCAACACCAATATAAAACCAAATCAGTACTAAATCCAGAGCAGCAATTTGGGATTAGTAATCCGGTTTAGCATGAACATCCAGACAATAGACGAACATTAGCGAAACAATAACACCAATATATTAGCAATGTATTATAGCTGCAACACAATCCAGTTGTAGCAGCAAAGCACCAGAAATAACAATAAGATATTGGCGTATAAATCGCACCAGTAACACAGATGTAGTGTGGCAGGAAATCAGAATTAAGCAATACAAAATTTGCATTTGTGCACCACCCATAGGAAATGGCAGCGTGCCAGACAAGGTAAAGCCCCACCGAGGAGAAATCTAGCAAAACCCTACACCCCACATCCCTTATACTCCCTCACCATATAATACTTATAACCAGTACACCAAATAGTGAAATGAGCATCAAACCCCAAACAAACTAACATAGAGCAATGATTTCAAATGCCATAGTACTACTCACCATGACAAAACCAGAAAGTTTAAAATAATGTTTTTAAGAGTTTTGGAAACATATCGATCAGGATCTGCTGCTCCCTCAATCACAGCAAAAATATTATGGATTCCCTTAAGGCACTGCACAGTTCCTATCTATGCGAAGAACAGACAGCTCTTCAATCAGAAACAAAAATTCTAAAGTCTAAACACAGATTTATGTTTGACGGTGTAAACCAAAAGCTATGAATCAATACATTCAAGTAAGAACTGCAACACGGTTAGCAGCTTCTTCTATTTATTTATTTATTTATTTGTTTGTTTGTTTGTTTTATTTCCTTGTTTGACATCTTTGAGATGATGAATCTTGTAAAATGAGCTGCAGGGAAATTATCAGAGATTCAAATATGGTGGTTCCCTGAGATCCCAATGAGTTTCAGTTAGGACCGACGCAATACCTAGCTGGCCTCAAAAGACATCTGGGAAGCACTAAGCCCCAAGCAGCAAATTATTGTTTTCTGACTCACTGCATTGCGGTGGTTTGTATATCTTTGGTACCATGTTATCAATCTCAAAGAAGCTATATAAGATTTCAAATGAGCTATTACTTAGTAATCATTAACTAACTAAACCTAATCAGCTATTAGAGTTCGACAAGCAATGTGAATCATTTACATGATTTAAAGCTTTAATTTTATTGTTAGTGGGTTTTGGAAGTAGGGATTGTTCAACATATGGAAAATATGAGGAAGGGCATTGGCAACTAATGATCCTTGTGAAGTTCAGACATGCATATTCTTGATGAATCTTCATCCATGCTTCAACTTTGAAATTATCATGTGGCCCTATTCATTATTGTGAAGTATGATGATCATATTTTTGTTAATACTAATAATTGTATTTCAAAACACTATATTATCAAATGCCTACTTGTCTGAGTTATTAAGGTCATGTATCATTGTGTGATGGATCTTCAGCTCAAAAACCCTCTGCATCTTGCATTATCTCATTAAGAATTGTCTTATTTGGTGACAACTATTAGCAATTAATAAAATGCCTACTCATCTGGGTTGTTGAGGATCTGTTCTATACTTTTGTTTCAGTATCACGTCTTCTGTAGATCATGGCTTATGTAACTACTGTAATGGATCACATAGAGCATGGATCTTAGCAAGGAATTGGTCATCTAACACTTCATTGTCTTTCATCCACTCACATCCATTAATTAACAGCTATTCAATCAAAAACAAAAAATTCTCAAGTCTAAACACAGTTTTATGTTTGAGGGTGTAAACCAAAAGCTTTGAATCAGTACATTCAAGTAAGAACTGCAACACAATACTCACTTCTCTATCTCATGTTCTTAATTAAAGGCTTTGAAACAATGAAGCGAGCAGAAACCCAACTTGCGTTATATAATCTTTATGAAAAAAGAGTTTAAATAAACATACATCTGAACCTCATGGTACACCAAAAGTGTAACCAAAACAGGTTGAAAGAAATGAAAACTAAACATGAATCAACTAACTAAGCACCCCCTCTCATATACAATATGAAACCTAATTATGTGGCCACTTATCATCCCAAGGTTGATCAGAATCTGAAAATGTTCTGTGATCACCGAACTCTATTATTGTTGTTGTTGTTGTTGTTGTTGTTGTTATTATTATTATTATTATTATTATTATTATTATTATTATTATTATTATTATTATTATTATT
>JAUPMG010016550.1:0-29329 GCA_031762675.1 Pachysandra terminalis
AGTGAGGAGGAGAGGGAGAGAGGCCGGAGAGGAGGACTGCGGTGGCGGTCGAGAGAGGGTGAGGGCGGAGCTGTGAGGGGGAAGAAAGGAAAAACAGAGAGAGAGAGAGAGAGAGAGAGAGAGAGAGAGAGAGAGAGAGAGAGAGAGAGCAGGGGATGAGAGGGAAAGAGGCGGTGGTGGGAATTGGAGAGAGAGAGAGAGAGAGAGAGAGAGAGAGAGGGAGGGAGGGAGCTGCAGAGAGAGATGGTGGGTGGAAGGGAGTGAGGCGGAATCAGAGAAGGGGTGGAGAGGAAGAGTGGACGGAGGAGAGAGAGATGGGGGTGACTGCTGTTATGGGCGGAAGAAAGAGAGACAGAGAAGAGGGATGGAAAGCGAGAGGGATTGCAGAGAGCTGCTCTGTTTCGAAAGGAAGGGAAGATTCAGGTGGAGAAGGTGTTGTTGCTGCTCTCTGCACAGCAGCAAAAGAGAGAGAGAGAGAGAGAGAGAGAGAGAGAGAGAGAGAGACGAGGGGAAGGAGAAAGGAAGAAGACGGAGAGGGTGAGCCAGGTGGGTGGGGTGCTGTTTGGGGTTGACAAAAGTGGGACTGGTTGGTGGTTCTGCTGCTAAATAGAAAACAGAAGAGGGAAGAGACTGAGAGCAGAGAGGTGCGGAAGAGAGCATGGTTTTAAGGATCGGACGATACCGTCTGACCGGCCAATCCGTACCGGGACCAGTCAGGACTGGTCCGGTTTCGACCTGCAATCCTACTAAAATACTTAGAAAATCATGGATCGGCCGGTCCAACTGGTCCGTACCGACCGATCTAACTGATCCGCAACATATATGACCGGTCCTATTTAATTTTTTCTTATTTCAACAAAACAAAATTAAAAAACATTTCTATTTTAAAAGTGACCACCGGTCACTTCATCTCCCTCCGGTCACTTCCCCAAGGATCATATCTTTTTACGGTTTTACCTCAAGTCACTTCATCTTAAAAACAGGTATAAGCTTTTGGTCACTTCATTTTATAAAAGGTATCAACTTTTGGTCAATGGTCACTTCATCTTAAAAAGGTAATTTCTTTTAAAAAGTTTTTTCTTTTACCCCTTGACCTAGGGAATACAAAATACAACCCCCCACACCTTTCTTTATTTTTCCATATTTTTTTTTAAATGACCTAAAAAATGGATCCGATCCGGTGACTTTGTACCGGTCCGGATCGGGATCGACCGATTCCAATCCGGTCCACGGTTCTGATACTTAAAACCCTGGAAGAGAGAGAAGAAAACAAAATATATGCGGGTCGGAAAAGAGAACAGAAGAAAGAAGATGAGGGGAAGAAGAAAGGGTTTACCGGAAGTTGGAAACAATCGACGCTCGCCGGATAATGAGGGTGCGTTCAGAGTTTGCTCAATGGAGAAACGAGGTCGCTGGATTGACGAGGTGCAGGAAATGGGTGACTCCGTTGGTTGAATAAGGGAAGAAGGTGAAGAAGGGATCGAGGGTTCGACTTTGGAGCGCTACCGGAGGTTGAGCGCCGCCGCCGGATTGGTTTGAAGAGATTAGGGTCTTTTCTTCTTGGAGAAGAAGATAGTGATCGGTGACGGTCCGTCGTCTCTTTTCTTTTCTTTTCCTTGGTTCTGCTTTCTTAAGTAGAAGAGGAGGGAGGAAAGAAAAGGAAAGGGAAAGGTAAGGAGGGAAAGAAGAAGAGAAGGGAAAGAAAAGGAAGAAGGAAAGAAAAAGAGAAAGGAAAGAAGAAGAGAAAGGAAGGAAAGGAGAAAGGAAAGAAAGAGACAGAGAAGAAAAAAAATCTTGTGCACGCGTGGCGAGATTTCTCGCCACGTCACCTCACCTAACATTGTCACATGGCAAAAATAATTCAAAATTATTAAAATGTCCATCGACCCTCCGAACTCGGATTTTAATGATTTTATAGTCATTTCGAAGCTCGTGACGAGTCGAAATCAAATATGAAGTTAAAAACTTGTTTTGACTTTCAAAAATTATCAGTTTTGATCAAACAGAGAGTTGGGGGTAAAAATGTCATTTTGATGATTTTCAGGACTTTCAGGAGAATTTGCGCACATGATAGAAGAGGTTTAGAGATGGTTGGGGAATTGCCATATTCTCAGGCCGATTCTTCTGGGAGCTGCAAAACACAGAGAAAGTCGCTGTCGTGTAAATTGGGTGTCTACACCTTCTAACTATGAAGATTGCCAAGGGAATCCGGGTCCCCTTGGCACACCTATTCCTGGGAACACAGTATGAGCACTTGGATCTATTGTATGAGGATATGGCTCGAAGCCAGGGAGAAAGATTGGTGGAGACTTCACTGGATGCCAATATTTTGCAACTGTTCCTATGGGAAAGGTACAATAGATACAACCCCTTGAGCTTCAGTGCAGTAAGAAAGAAGTTCGACGCGCTTGGGATGGAGGTAGCCCCTCGACCTCTACTATGGTCTGGGATATATCCCTCAAAAGAGTAGCTGTCTTCAGTGCTGGATGTGGAGGCAGGGTTCGAATTCCGACCTTCTCGCCGATAAGGGATCTGTCTGTTGCAACCTCAGGGCACCATGCTAAAAGGGGATTACCCAAGGAAGGCCATGGACTGGCATATGCTGAAGCTGGAGGACAGGGTGTTTTTGGTAACAGTGCGCTCTAATTACTTGGTCAGTCTGGTCAGAGGGTTCGGGAGTGCCTATCCAATATACAACCCCCATCGCGTACTCCGGCAATTCGGAATGGATCAAACTGCCCCAGACCACAACATAGTCACCATCAAGACTTCAGAGTTGGCGATGGTGAGGGTGGGGCAGAGATTTGATCTCAAGTACGGGTACCAAGGCTTCCCACCAACCTGGACTGCTTGGCCCTCCCTCCATAGAAAGGAATAGGAGAGTGTCCCTTTGGTGGGTGGAATACTAGAAGCTGGCGCTCAAACGTCTAGACGACTTCCGTAAGGACATGGCCATGAAAAGCTTCTCAAATTATGGTGGAGCCAAGGAGCAGAGAGTGAAGAAGATTGACAAGAATCACCCCATCTCTGAAGGCATAGGGCATCCTACTAATCACAGAATCCCTGGTCATCTACTGATCATTGATTACAGTGAAGGGGAGGAAAGACAAGGAGAAGACGAAGCTTCTAATATAGCCCCCACAAGCTTGCCCGAGAGAGAGGAAATTCCTGAAAACTTGCTCGGGGAGCAAGAAGAAGAAGAAGCAAAAGTCCCAAGCAATTTTCCTGAAGGGCAGGAGGTTGAAGAAGAAGATGATGATGATGTTACCCTAGGAACTCTCCTTATTCACATTAGGAAAAGGAGGAGTACAAGAGTTCCCCCCTCTTAAAGGGTTTCTTTAGCTTCATTGCCTTCATGGGAGCCAAGTATTCTGGAGGAATCTATCATTTCGAAGGAGGCGATTCCTTCAAAGGAAGGCCCCAGTGATTTTAAGTGACACCCCAAAAGGGTGAAGTCCACTGCTACTCGGACTTTGAAGGTAACAAAGAACTGCTAGCTCTTTTTCTTCTTCACTTCTACTTCTGTTATTCTCTTAACTGATATATTTGTATCATTTCAACAGGAAAGAGATGGAAGGCAGGGTGAGGGCGTCGAAGTAAGCGATACTTCGTTCAAACCGCCTAAGGAGCAACCTTCTCGAGTAGCAGCTGTAGCTGAAGTTCATATCAGTAGGATTCCACCTCCTTTCCCTTGAGAAGGTGTTCCTACTGGTCATACAAGTAGAACGCCTCCTCCATTCTTTGAGGGTTTTTCCTCTGGTAAGTTTGTTTTCATTCTATATTTAGCAATATTGTTGCTTGTCCTTCGACTAACTTTTGTATATTTTTTGTAACTCATCCAGCAACAAAGGAAGAAGTTACAAAAATTCTCGAGTCTAGAGCTGCTCCTCCTACCTTGCCATAGAAGGATCATGGCAAGTCTCCCATAGGTGGACAGCAAGAAAAGGCTCCAAGTGTTGTGAAGGATCCTCCCACTGCAACTCTAAGTGTCGCAGAGGCTCTTGCTATGACAATAATAACTTTTGACAGTGCCACTGCCAGAAGGGAAAAGAGACAAGAAGCTCCAAGGGCACCTGAAGAGCTCTTCGAAGCTGTTCCTTTAAAAACTTGTTTACCCATTTCTGAAGTAAATATTGTTTTTTTCTTTCTGATGTTACATCGTATAATGTAGAACATAACTTGACATGATTGTTTCTTTTACAGGATGAAGATGAAATTACTTCCTCTATTCCTTCGAATATTAGAGAAGGAACAAGAAGTGTTGTGGGAACGGTTCCTTCGGTGAAAACGGAATCCAAGGCTGCTGCCCAAAATAAAGGGGATGAGGTCCCATTAGAACCTCCATCCATTCTTGTGGAGGCCACAACTGTACAGACCGAAGTGATCCCTTCAGTACCTGCTGCTTCAGTCCAAGAGTCTGTCAGTCCCATTGTTGACCCTGTGAGGACGAGTGTTCCAAGAGCATTCGAAGCCATTCCTTCACAAACAGAGTCGTCAGTGCCATCCTCTCCAGCTCCTATTCCAACCATCCCAGCATCCTCACGAGTTCCTCTCTTCACTGAAGCCATTACTACAACTCTTGAGGTTGCATCCTTTTTTGGTGTCAAGCGAAAAAGGAGCTCCTTTGTTGTACCAGCTATCCAGAAAAGGAGGGAACTATCCCCTGAACCAACCTTGTCTACAAGTGAACCTGTGGAAGGCAAGAGACTTTATTGGATGGATTTGATCAGGGCGATGTACGGGGAATTATTGCCAGCTAGTGTTCCTCCCGTGCAGAAATTTAGAGATTTTGGCTATAAAGAGATGTGCAGACTGCTAGAGATAATGAGCCGTCAAAGTCTTCCAGATATTACCACTGAAGATTTAGACAATTGGATGAGGACGGCGGCATGTCTGAAGATTATGGGTTTCCAATTGGATTGGCTGGAGAGTTGGCTGGAGTAGCTAAGGACAAAGGTACATAAGTGCAACAAAGGAACTTGAAGCTACTATTTTGGCAGAGACTGAAGAGGTGAGTAAGCTGCAGGAATGCTTTGGAAAATGTGAAGCAGATATAGAGGAACTGACAAAAAGGATTGTTGAACCTGATAAACTGAAGAAATATGCGGATGCATTAATGATACAATGCCAGCAAGATAGGAAGGAAGCAGCTCGTGTTTTGGCTAAAGAACAAGCGAAGCTTTTGGAAGCACAGACTGCCCTTATGAGGGCTAGTATGCCAGTTCCAGGGACTTCAAGGCTAGGACTGCTTGAAGTAGCCTTCGAAGGCGTCACCGAATCTCAACTCACTGGAGAATAGTAGTTTTATTTTTCTTTTTCTTTGTAATGTACTTCTGATGTATAGAATTCTTTAGTGCTGATGTGTAAAACAGAATTCTTTGGTTTTGATGTATAAAATAGAATTCTTTTGTGAGGACAATTCATTCATATACTTAATAAAAGTATTTCCTTAGCCACTTCTCATTTAATTTCTTCCAATGGCATAATTTTGTAATATCCTGAAGCTTGAGCAGAAGTCACTTCAAATGGTCCTTCCCATTTGGGAGGAAATTTGGGCTTAAAAGCATTACTTCGTGCATGCCATGTTGCTCGTATGACTAACTCACAACCTTAAAAACTTCGGGGTTGGACTAGCTTGTTATAGGCCTGAGTTATAATTTGATGATAATGCAAGTTATTTTCCAAAGCTTTTTGCCTTTTTTCATCCAAATTATCTAACTCTTGAGCACGTATAAGAGCGAAGTCTCTGAAATCCTACTCCACCCTACTTGCATGTAAAATCCTAGCTGAAGCAACTTGTAATTCAACTGGAAGAAGAGCTTCTGCCCCAAACACTAGAGAGAACGAAGTAGCATTCGTAGCTCGATGTTTACTTACTCTGTATAACCACAAGGCTTGATGTAAGGATTCATTCCATCTTGAAGGCTGATCAAATACCATTTTGATAAGATTTTTGATCAAAGCCTTCTTAGTGGCTACAGCTTGAGCATTTCCTTGAGGATAATAAGGAGTAGACTTATGATGAATAATTTGATAGAAAGTTGTCAACTCTCTAAATGGTCTGTTTAGAAAGGAGGTTCCATTATCTGTAGTGATCCTTCGAGGGACACTGAATCGAAGGATAATGCTATCCTTGATAAACTGAGCTATGGAAGCTCCATTAGCTCTTCTAAGTGGGATGGCTTCAACCCATTTGGTGAAATATTCTGTGGCTACCAAGATCCAAGAATGTCTTCTCCTACTTTTAGGATTTATTGGTCCAATTAGATCCAGACCCCCAATATGAAAGGGCCATGGAGCAATAATTGACTGCATTTCCAGAGAAGGTTTACGGGAAATATTATCCTGAACTTGGCACCTCACACATTCCTTCACAAAATCAGTTGTATCTGCTTCCATTGTAGGCCAGTAATATCCCAAGTCTTGTAACTATTTATACAGCTTTCTTTTTCCTTGATGAGCTCCACATGTACCACCATGGACTTCTCGAAGGACAGTGGAAGTTTCTCTAGTGCTAAGACAACGTAAAGGAGTATCATTAAAGCTCCTTTGATAGAGTTCTCCTTGTTCCATATAGAATCTGATAACTTTACGTTTAAGCTGATTTGCTTCAAATCTATCTTGAGGTAAGATCCCATCTCTAAGGTATCTGATGTATGGTTCCCTCCAGTCAGTCTGTTCATAAACAGGAAATGCTTCTGCAGCATCCGGTGGTTATTGACATTTTGTACAAGAAACTTGTAACTTTGCAGCTTCAAGTGCCATAGAAGGCCAATATATGCCTGACCTCTGAAGTCTTTTATACAAAGTAATAAAATCTAGAATCCCACAGGTATTTTTGGTGCATGGCCTGCAATCTTTCCATTGCCTCCTTTGGTCCAAGACATCTGAACAAGGCTCCGCTGGTCCCCTTATAATAAAGAAATTTGCCTTGCTTGGAAAAATTCATTAATATTTTAAGAGGGGTAGTCAGAGTCTGATAAAAAAGATTGCCTAAAGTCATGGACAATCTGATATCTCCAATCTAATTCTGAAATGCACTCTTCATCTTCTGAAGGAAGCTGAGTAGAAGAAGTAGGCCTTCGAATAACTTCCAAGGTGGTTGTATCAAGCTTCATTTGAAGTCTACTTCCTAAATTGGCTAAAGCATCAGCATGCTTGTTCTTGCTTCTCATTGTATAAGTTAAAGAACAGCTTGTAAACTTCTAGAGGAGAGCTTGTATAGCTGTCCTATAAGGAACCAAATCAAGTTCTTTAACTGTAAATTCTTCATTTATCTGAGAAACAACTAGGAAGGAATCACCATATATGTGAAGGTTTTGTATCTTCATCTGATGAGCCAATGCAAGACCAATCAGCAAGGCTTCATATTCAGCTCTGTTGTTGGTGCAAGGAAAATCAAGCTTGAAAGAAAAGGAAAATTGTTGACCAATTGGAGAAACTAGTTCAATCCCTGCTCCACCACCGTGTGAGTTAGATGACCCATCAAATTTCATCTGCCATTCTTCCTCCGAAGCTACAGATACCTCATTTATAATGTCATCTTCCTCTTTGTGAGTGGAGAAGACCGCCAATAGATCAGCAACAGCTTGTCCTTTGATAGCTTTGGGAGCTTCGCATACAATTTCAAATTGAGCTAACTGCAGTAGCCATTTGATATGCCTTCCAAAGAGAATAGGTTGAGATAAAAGATGCTTAACAGGATCATTCCAAGTAACTAGATGGATGGAATGTGAATGTAAGTAATGTTTCAACTTGTTCACCATATGTACTAAAGCTAGACAGGATTTGTCTATTCTGAAATATTTGATCTCAGCCCCCTGTAGAAGTCTACTGACATAGTAGATAGGCCTTTCCAAGCCTTGTTCATCCTCTTGAGCAAGTAAGCCACCTATGGCTTGATCCGTGATGGTGAGATACAATCGAACGGGTTTCCCTCGAATGGGAGTCATCATGGTCTGAGGATGAGCAAGTTCTCGCTTCATAGCTTCGAAGGCTTGTTGATGTTCTTCCTTCCATATGAAAAGAGTATTCTTCTTTAATAAGTGCATAAGTGGAACAAGATAGGCTGAAAGACCAAGAATGAACCTCTGAATGTAAGCTAAGAAAAGATTTCAACTCCTTCTGAGTTCGAGCAGAAGCTAAATCAATTACGGCCTTAGCCTTCTTGGGGTCAAGATCAATGCCATGCCTGTGGACTATAAACCCAAGAAAGTTTCCAGAAGAAACTTTGAAGGCGCACTTCTCAGGATTCATCTTGAGTTTATACATCCGACATCTTTGAAATACCTTTTCCAGTATGATGAGATGGTCTTGCTATTTTGCTGATTTAATAAGCAAGTCATCCACATAATCCTCAACTTCTCCATGAAGCATATCATGGAAGATAGCAGTCATAGCCCTTTGGTAAGTAGCGCCAGTATTTTTGAGACCAAAAGGCATGACTGTATAGTAGAAGTTGCCCAAAAGATTTCTGAAAGCAGTCTTTTCAGCATCCCTTGGGTCCATATGGATTTGATTATAGCCTGCAAAACCATCCATGAATGAGAACATCTCATTCCCTGTAACAGCATCAATGAGGATATCCATTTTGGGCAAAGGAAAATCATCATTAGGACAGGCTTTATTTAAATCTCTAAAATCTACACAACTTCTAATTTGTCTATTTTTTCTTTCTCACAGGGACAACATTAGCAAGCCAAGAGGGATGTTGAATAGGTTTAATGAAGCCTGCTTGTAATAACTTTTCAATTTCAGCCTTGATTTGTAACTCAATACCTAGCCTGAAGGCTCATGCTTCCTGCTTGATGGGGTGCACTTCAGGAGAGAGATATAGCCTGTGAGTTACAAGATCGGGATCAAGACCGAGCATGTCTCCATAGCTCCAAGCAAAAATGTCTTTATACATGGTAAGTAGTGCTATGAAGGCCTTATTATGCTCTGGACAGAGAGGAGAGGAGATCTGTACAAGATTCTTACTACTCGGATCATCTCCGAGATCTACTATAGACAAGTCTTCTTAAACAGCCTTAACACCATCCTGTAAGTGTTCAGGGACTCGTTCAAGAATGGATTCGGTAGCTGCCGGCAATTCCACATTAGGGGGACACTGCAGGATGTTAGTGGATGGAGCCCCCTGTGGCTATCACAATCTATAAACAGATCTCCCATCAGGAAGATCTGTCCTTACACATCGGACCTTCGAAGGCCGTTGGTCTTCGGAAGGGATTAGTGGTGCTGAAGACGATGGTGCTGAAGATGATGGTACTGAAAATGGTGCTGAAGGACTACCTGATTCAAATGTGGACCACAAAGGTAAAGGAGTCCCTTGTGGTTTAGCCACATGACATTCTCCTTCTGAAGCAAAGATATCATAATGCGCTGATTCTGCAAAATGAGTTTCTGATTCATCGAAGGGAAAAGGATCTGCTGCCACTCGGACAACTTTGCCGTTCCAAATTCCTTTAAGGCATTGATGGTATAAAGAAGGAACTGCCCTCACACGATGTATCCATCATCTTCCTAACAAGACATGAAATGCTACTCTATTGTCTATAACATGACATAAGGTAAGGAATTCGAAGGGTCCAACTCGTACATTTAGAGTGACATACCCCATTGTCTGTTGCCACTGAGTGTCAAATCCTACAATCCGGATCTGAGTAGGGACAATGCATTCCTTCGAAACTCCAATGGCTTCCAATATTTTGAGAGGTATAAGGTTGACAGTAGAACTATTATCAACCAGTGCACTTCTAACTTCTACATCCTGCGAGGTAGCATTTAAGTAGAGTGGCTTATTGTGATCCTCAAAAGAGGCCATCATGTCTTCATCTGTGAAAGTAATAGCAGTCTTGCTAAGTTTAGGAGGATAATATGTAGAGACTTCTTGACTGTAACACTCGTGATGATGCTTCTCAATGATAGCTAGCAAGGCTCGAGTAGCCTCATTCCTCATCTCTGGATTGAACTGCATGTCCTCAAAGAACATTTGAAATCTTGTGGTAACCCGCAAAGCTTCACTAGACTTAGGCCCAGGTTCACATCTCGCGTGCACGAAAAGCATATGCATAGCTTCCTTTACCTTCCCTTGACGCTGTGGAAGAGGATTAGTATGTACCTTAGCCTCCGGGATATCGATGTCTCCAGCAGCCAACCTGGCATGGAATATCTTCATCAAAGCCCAGCAATCGAAAGTGGAATGCCGAGTATTGCGATGAAACTTGCAATACCTAGGAGACTTCTTATCCGCTTCCAAAGGCTCTTGTTCAATAGGTGGTAGTGAAACGTGATCTACCTTGATCCATGCCTGCAATAAAGTGTCCAATTGAGCAAGAGAGCATGTTACCTCAGGAGGTGGCATTCGCTTTTCTCGATTGCCAGTATTGTTACTGGGTCTGCCTTTCCTCTTTGGAGCTGGTTCCTCTTCTTTATCAGTAGTAACAACAAGGGCATGTTTTCTTTCTATCTTCTTCTCAACAGCAGGAATAGAGGCATTCATCCTCTTAGTATACTCATAGAGCTTGGTAAAGCTTTTGATCTCATGGTTTTTCAGGTACACACGATAAAGAAGAAGCATGCCGTTAATGCAAATTTGGACAAACTTCTCTTCAGTAGCTGTTTGAGTACAAGTGATCATGAGATCCCTAAAGCGTTTGACATATGCTACCAAATCCTCATCTAGCTTCTGTCTTTCACGGCTAAGATCAATAATAGTGAGCTACTCCTCAGTAATAAAGAACTTATGATGAAACAAAACCACCATGTCCTCCCAGGAATGAACAGAACCAGGTTCCAATCTACTGTAACATGTGTAAGCTCGCTCATAAAGCAACTTCGAGAATTCACGAAGGCAAAACTCTTTGTTACCAGCATAAGCCCCCAGAGCCTCTATGAAACAACTCACATGCTCTCCAACATTCCCATTTTGCCCTAAAAAATGAGGGAAAATAGGAGCTTCATAATCCTTAGGATACGGCTTATTGAGAAGTGCCTCCGGATACAGAGGACAAAAATCACTCCCAATCCAGTCAGTTTCCTTTGATTGGGATTTTTGGAGAAGGGCTTGTACATCTGCAATAGTAACGAAGTCCGTCTTGTTAGAAAGAGCATCTAATTGAGCTTGCAATACTTGGATAGTGGCTTTGAGAGATCTGGCCACTTCATTGGGATCTTAAGAAGGAACAGGCTCTTCAAGAGGATTCCGTTCTAGAATTTCCTCAATGATAGGAATAGTATTGGAAGCAGAAGGATCCATGGATATGAGGTAGGATAAAAACTGCAACAGACAGGTAAGGTAAAAACAGCAGCAGACAGGTACAACTTTGTAAGAAACGACTACAAACTTCCCAGTGAAGTCACAATAATGTTGATGTGGGATTTGTAAAAGACTCAATATATTAAAAGAACTTCAGTATATAATATAAAGGAGACAATACAACCACCCTCCAGAGAAATAAGTTTAGGAAGTCTATCTCAGGATAGTCTAAACTGTTGCACAACCGTTCTATCAACAGCGTTTCTTCACAAACGTGACCTATGAATAAGACAAAGAGAAGAGACAAAGGGGGAGGATGTTAAAATAATTGTCAGTCAATTAGAATGCATATCTTAGAGCAAGAAAACCTTAGTAGAATGATTCAAAGTCTATATCATGTATTGAGAAATACAGTATATGACTGACTATCCCCTTTCTCTTTCAGTGTCTTTACTCACTATTCTCTTCTACCTCTTGAATTTCTTAGAGACTTAAATTCTCTCAGAAGTTTTAGATATTTTAGATTGTCTTTAATGGAGAATATGTTCTGCTATTTATAGGGAATTTAGCCTATCAAATTAGGACAGATCTGATTCAACCAAGTGTCCAAAGAGGTGCTTATAAATGTCCCCATACGTCAGAACATATCTAAAATGCCACGTGTATTTCAACATGCTTAAGTTATTTACAAAAAAGAGAGAAGAGTCACTTCGAATCTACAAACTTGCTCTGTGATAGGTTGCTTTAGATCTAGAAGAACACGGATTAAATAACATGCGTAGCATGTATAAAGATCTAAAAACAAATTTTCATTCTTGCTGCAATTACAGATAAGACAAAACCCCCCTTTTAGATAAGTTACAATAGATATTATAAGTAGCTAAGGTTTTATCACGTGCTGTGAGGAATTTATTCCAATCATTTGAAGTAAAGGAGTCTATTGAATGTCACATCCTTTTCTGGACTTCGTTTATCACGAAGGAATCCCTTTTGACGGCTATCTACCTTCAAATGACGTTAGAATAACTATATATCATAAGGCGACCAGTGTATTCTCGAACTACCCATATAGATATTTCAGAATTAGATTTCTCAGTAGGCAACTCATTTTCATGATCAATAGTCCCTGTAAGGAAGTTATCTAGGCCCTTTGAAGTCTAGAGTTTACGCGACCAACTCGAGTGCCTTTGACATAATGAAATCAGAAGTACATATGTCATTCTACGACTTCTTTAAAAAAACCCGAAGTACAAATATCTCATTCAGAGATGACTTATGAGGAATGAAGATATGCCTCTGAAGTACTATCCTTGAGGATTTTATTCGAAGTAGGCATATATAATATGAAATGTCTTTCGAAGTCAACTCCAAAGGATAAATGAGAGTGACTTCGAACTCTACTTGGTAGTTTGCATATATTTAAAAGTGCCTTCGAGGGTAACAACCTAATTGTTTCCGCCGAAGTACTCTTAATTAAAGTGTATCATTTAGTCTTGCAAATTCATAACCGTCACTCGAAGACGATATATGAAGAGGCAAAAACATGACTTCGAAACATTCCTTTGTAAGGATACTTCAAGATCAATGAAGTTGCATCCATAACTGTCACTCAAAGGTGACGTATGAGGGAATAACAAGACTTCGAAGTACTCCTTAGTGAGGGTACTTCAGAGTTAGTGAATGAATAGTGTATTTCCATATTTGTTACTCGAATGTGATATATGGAGAAGTAATAACATGACTTCGAAGTAATCTTTTGTAAATATACTTCAAAGTTAGTGAAATCGTCATCCCAAAGTGCTCCTTCGGGATGAAAGAAATATATAAGTCGGGAATCCTTTTAATAAGGATTTCTCTAAAGTTCAACCGAATGCAAGTCTATTTAACCTTTAGTCTTTAAGGGTGACGAACCTTTGACGATTTGACCATCTCAAGGTGGTTAACTTTCGAATTCACCATCTGGAGGTGATAGGCCTGCGATTTGAACAAAACAGAAGGAAAGAAGTTTCATTCGTAACTCATACAAGAAAAATTAAAATAGATGGTCTCCTAAAATCTGTGGATATGATCCAAATAGGACTTCTAAGTTAGAAGGTTTAAAGTGTACCTTTGAATACCTCTCTTGAAAGGATTTCTTTCAAAGTACATAATACATTAATAAGATCATTCGAAGTATCTTCTGGAGAATTAGAAGGTATGACTTCTGGTCTTGGTTTAGGAATTTATGTATTTGAAGGGTTCATTAGGGGTAGTATACTCCTACCACAGTCCTTCGGAAGGAATCATGATTTGTCTTGTCAAAAGTTTCAATCATTAATACTTCGATCATTTCGAAGGTAGTTAGTTTAGAAGTAAACCAATACCTTTAGATTTTGAACACGTAGAGTGGTTCGATATAATGAACTGTTTCCAGAGGTAGCTTCTTAGGGAAGCTTTACCTTTTTCAGGTGATAAAGACGGTCAGATATCTCTGACGCATACCAAAAGTTCCTTTTTTTTTTAACTCAAATCAGCGTACAATCGTTGTGATAGCTAGCACGTGTAAAGTGAAAGACGGCAAGTAATTGCTTTTGGCAATGATTCAGTATATGTAATAATACCCAAAGTCCTGTACACACATCATAAGATAATGCCAAGTGTTTAATGGGATTAATTAAGTCTTATGATTACCAGTGTCCAATAATTTAAAAATTACCTGTGTCCAAATCATCAGCCTTTTGTGTTTTTGCTAATACTATCATCCTTGTCGTTTTGAGCAGCTGATCAGACTGGTCTACCAGAGAGCTTGCCCCCAAACCAGATGGGTTGACCCAAAGAGGCCAATGCAAGCAGAGTGACCTGGTTTGAATCGACCTTTTCTTCTTTTCTTAATTCGTTTTAGTCAATCTGAGCGGGATCAACCCCACCGCCATACTTAGTTTATCCCAAAAAAAAAAAAGTCTAGTTTGGGTTTCAGAGCATTTGCACTTCCAACATAATAACTATATATTTGTTTTTAATTCATACTAGATAGAAGTTATGAAGAAGACCTGTAAAGGCAAATTGATCAAGCGACATACCCAGACCCTTAGAAGAGAGAGCTCAGCAACCTTCTTTTGTTGAGCTACAAAATACAAAGACCCAATTTGAACGTTCTCAGTTCATAATGACAAGTTCAGGGGAAATACTCTCAGTCTCATCTTTGTCTTCTGCTCTCTTGCTTTTCTTCTCTTCTGCCATTATCTTCTTCTCATCACTATCTACTTCCTTCCCCGTCGTCCTCAAAGGAAAATCATGTAGTACTTCATCCTCTTGCGATAATATCCGCGATATCAGTTACCCATTTTACTTAAAAGATGATCCCGCCAACTGCACTGGTGATGTAGGGTGAAGAAGAAGAGAGTTGATGAATTTGGCTTAGAAGCACACAGCCTTATAAAGTTGTTAGGTTCTTAGGCAAAACCTTAAAACAATAGGAATAAAAGAGAAAACTTCTCAATTCAATTTCATAAAATATTGAATAATCAAATCTCTACAAATCACTTTTCTCTTTATAAGAAGATCTTATTTAAGAAAAGCAGTACTAAAAGAAATAAGAAACAACTAAAAAAAATTCTAAAAGAAACAAAAAACTGCGAAAAATCAATCCTAAAAGAAATAGGAAAGTGCTAAAAACAAACTTAAAAAAAATAAGAAATCAAAAGATACTAAAACTCATAATACTTCGAAAGGTATTTTGAGGGTCTAAACAACTTTAAATGGCTAACATGTATCTCACCACCTTACTAGATCTCATCAAGGGCTTTCCGAAATGATGTTATAAAACCAATTCCGACACCAGAGCCGAAAGTTATGCCCATTCGAAGCCCCAGATGGAAGAGATAACCCTTGAATTTGCATCATCAGAACCATCCCCAAAATAGCATTCTGCATCAACCGGAGACCCTAATTACCAACTAGAATGTGTTAAACACCACTTACTCTAAAAGCTCAACCTGTTAGAGAAAGGCACAAAACTGTATATCAAATGGTTCAATATAATGAAGTACATTTGAAGATTATTGCGATACAAATCTGCCTAAATTTTCATAAATTTCTAGCAAATTGAGATGTAACTTTTCATTAAATGCACTTAAAAAAAATAAAGCTTGAAATCTTTGGTTGTTCTTAAGTTTCTTTTGCAGAGACATTTTATTCTCATTGTCAATACAAAATATGAGGATATATGGAAAGGATTAAAGTGTTGAACTTTGCATTCTCTCTGAAATTATTCGATACAGTAACAAAAACAAATTGGATAAAACAAGTAAATGTTTGATTCATTTTCTTGTTGAGCATCTACACATGAGATAAATCATCTACAATGGTCAAATTTGATTCATAAGCATCTGGTGATTGTGTTCCATCTGCTTCAACTGGATGATGATCTTCATTAAGAACCTGAGGAGGAGGAGTTAAGATGGGCTTGGGTGGCATTTGCAGAAGTTCCACACTTTCTTCTAGCATCTCTACAACTTTGCCCATTGAAGGACGATCACTAGGCTTCATCTGTATACACCATAGTGCAACTATGGCCAGCTTCTTCACTATTTCCTTTTCCTCTTCTGTGGCATCCCCGAAATCCATGTCTCTTCCTTGGTCCAACTGTTCATAAATCCAAGTCGGAAAGTAAATTCGGCTAGAGTTCTCGACAAAGGGATCGACATTTTTTCTTCTTCCAGCAATTTCCATTAACATCATTCCAAAACTATAAACATCAGACTTGTACGAGACACATCCAACATTTCTATAAAATAGTTCTGGAGCTATATATCCAATGGTTCCTCTTGCAGCAGTTACTGACACAATACTATAATCAGTTGGGTAGAATTTTGCAAGTCCAAAGTCCGAGACTTTCGGAGTGAAGTTCTCGTCTAGTAGGATGTTGTGGGGCTTGATGTCAAAATGTAAAATCCGCATGTCACAACCTCGATGCAGGTATTCAATCCCATTAGCGATTCCTTTCGAAATATGATACAGTTTCTCCCAGCTTAAAGGAGGGTTGTTGTTCATACCTTCTTGAGCAAATATAAATTTGTCAAGAGATCCATTAGGCATGAAGTCGTATATAAGAGCTCTCTTCGATCCCTCTGAGCAGAATCCAATAAGTTGAACCACATTCACGTGATGAATCCTTCCAATGGTAGAAACTTCGTTGATGAAGTCCTGACCGTTCCCTTTACTCTTACCCACCAACATCTTTATCGCAACAAGATGACCATTCCGAAGCTTTCCTTTGTACACGGAGCCGAACCCTCCTTGTCCCAATTTTTCCTTGAAACATTTTGTCATCAACCAAATTTCCCAATAAGAATACCTCGTCGGAATGTGATTCTTGTAGTTGGTTAAGAACTCTTCGATTCTGTCGTCCATTGATAAATGCTTCCTTCGTAATTTATAGATCAAGAAGGCCAATAGGCAAAGTAGACCAATCGATGTTCTTACGATCAGAAAGTACTCTTCGCAATCATCATAAAAAGAAGCAGAAGATTGTAGTGATCATCAGCTCTGCTAGTGAAAGCATGATTTGTTCTATGAGAAATATGTTCAGATGTTTTTATTCTTACCTAACTTTGTGAGAACTTTGATAACTATATCTGTGTTAAACAGGTCCAGAGACGAAAACGCCAAAAAAAATCATGGAGTCAGATATTTTCATAGGAAAAGTAAGTTCCAATTTGCAAGTAAACTACTTCACAGAAAGGAGCTTTGAAGGGCTTACCAAGCATCCACAAAAATTTGTTCTTGATGAATTTAAAGAAACCTGCAATAATGAAGTCAGATATATGCTTTAAAGGAATGATTTAAGTAAACCAAGAACACATGTTTCATATCCCTGAGTTACCGAGACTAGAAGAAATAAAATCTTAAAATCCAATTAAAAAAAAAAAAAACTCAGATGGATGGCAAAAAGGGATCGTTACTCACAGTTGCGAGATTGGAGAAATCGGGTACATTCCGGTTTGTAATAATTAGAATAATATGGGAGCTTTGAGAAGGACCATCCAACGTAAAAGCCCATAGACAAAGTCTGACGAATATCCAAGTAAGTGTGGTTATAATGAATTCTTTCTTCCAATATGGGAACACTACCAACCCGACTGCAGTTTTGATGAAGACTAGAGATTGGTTTTTCGCCAAGGAGGGCATATGAATACGGGTGAGAGGAGCTGCCGTTAAAGCAAAGAGCAGTCGATATGTAAGATGTATCGTTGCTGACTGCATCTGCACAATACACGAATGTTATAATACTGTTGTTGTACAAGGTTGTGAAAAACCCATACTCAGAGGCATCTCGATAGGAAAAAAGGCTGGGTCGAGAAGAGCAGTTGCCACTCTGTAGACCAGGATCAACAAGTCTCATCAGATGTTGCTTGTACAAGATTTCCTCCACCTTATACTTCCTGGTCAAGTTAAAGACTGTTTGATTGCTTTCGCATTCCAGTTGGTAATTGGGGTCACCGGCGCAGTTGGCGGGATTGTCTTTTAAGTAAAATGGGTAGCTGATATTGTGGATATTACCGCAAGAGGAAGAAGTAGTACATGCTTTTCCTTCGACGTCGTCGGCAAAGGAAGTATACAATGATGAGAAGAAGATGGCAGAAGAGAAGAAAAACAAGAGAGCAGAAGACATGGCTGATACTGAGAGTAGTTCCCTTGCAGAACTTCAATCTAGTATGAATTAGAAAAAATGAAAGTTGTTAAGTTGGAAGCTCAAGTGCTCTGAAACCCAAACTAGACTTCAAAGAAACACTTGCAGCAACAAAAGCCTAATGAGATGAAGGATGCTTCTGATAAGAAAAAGAAGGATAAACGGGAAGCCATAAGTCGTTAGATCTAAAGACTTGGTAATGTACTCGGTGATTTTGAAATTGGATGGTTGTCCTCACATATGACAGTGCTACATTGGAGGAATGGTTGTTCATGTGGCCTACTATGAAGAAACATCTTAGGGTGTGACCATAAACTTGAACCAAAGTTGAACCAGACCAGCACTTACATTGGGTGGCTCAATCAACCCGGTTTTCAAACCAGTATTACACCTTTCTCACAGCTCCATCACTACCTTGGTTGACTGACCGAAGGAATAGAAAAGCTGTGCAACGACGTGTATGATTTTTCTAAGGGCTTTCCTTGGTCTTATAATGGAGTCCGGTTTGACGTTCGAGACATTGGAGTTATTTCCTTTCCTCCTCCTGACTCCCTCGGAAAGTCTTTGTTTTTGTTTTCATTGGTAAAAGACCACAAAATTCAAGTGACCCTACCTAGCATCTGTAATTTCTTTGAAATTTCAGGAATTATCATAGAATTTCTTTTTTGGGTTCTTGGATTTTTTTATACCAGATTTGCTAATGACACACCGGTGTTAGGAAGCATTAGACTAGAGTTAGATCTTACTTTCCATTTGCATTACAAAATTAGGGGCCTGTTTTGTATAACTTCCTATAAATAGAAGAGCTTTGATATGAAGGGCTTTGTGAAATAGGGCTTTGAATCAAAGTCTGGTAGTTAAAAATTGTGTTTGGTGAGAAAAATTGCATAGATGTTCTTGCACATAATTTTAGGTTAGAAAGATTATTTTTTTTTTTTTAAGAATGAATAATAGATGTGAAAGGATATTAATTTTATCATTTTAAAGTTTTACTTAAATTTAAAACATTTCTAACTGCTTCTAGTAAATGCAATTTTTAAAAACAACCTCACTTTAAATTTAAAACATTTCTAACTGCTTCTAGTAAATGCAATTTTTAAAAACAACCTCACTTCTGCTTAACAAAATATGCTTCTTAAAGAAGCGCTTCCATCTAAAACAGTTTCAGAAATGCCACTAAACACCCCAAACATTAGGTAAGAAGCCCTTTCGGATCTAAGAAAGGCTTCTTAGCCCTAAGGAAGTTGTGCCAATCGGGGCCTAAGAAACTCAATGACATGAGGACAAATCTGTCCCTTTTAGTTAGATATATACAACTTTATTTAATAAGACCTACATTCAAATTAGATATTCAAGGGGTCACCCTCTCTTAGTTAATAATCTAACTTTATTAAGGACCCGTTTGGTGAAGCTTTCTACAATTACAAGGGTTTCGACATGGATGGCTTTGTGAAAAAGGGCTTTGAATCCAAGTCATTGGTTAAAAATTATATTTGATGAAAAAAATAATACAAAAGGACGTTCTTTTACATAATTTTAGGTTAGATGGATATTTTTTCTTTCTAAAGAATGTATACTATAAATAAAAGGGTAATTTTGTCTTTTCAAAAGTTTCGCTTAAATTTATATCATTGCTAACTACTTACCACAAGCGCAATTTTTGGAAGCAGCCCCACTCCTTCACCAAAATGGGCTTTCTAAAAAACACTTCCATCCAAAGCTGCATTCAGAAGTGTCACCAAACACCCAAGCATTATGTGAGAAGCCCTTTCGAGTCTAGGAAGGCTTCCTGGCCCTCATAAAGCTATACCAAACAAGGCCTAAGTAAGATCCTCGCCTCCACAAAAGAAAGATGGAGAAGCAAAAAGAGAAGCACCAAAAGATGTAGAAATACACCACCAGCTTTCTCCCTAAGTAAGAGATCTCATTCAATATCTCCTCGAACAGAATACCTGCAAATAAATTCTTTCCATTACACTTTTGTTGGCCAAACTATTTATCAAATTGTTCGCTGGCCTTAGTAACTGGGAGAATGAGATGCTTAACCAAGTGTCAAAAACTAAGCTAAAATAATGAAGTGACTTAGTTTCTAAGAGAAAATATGAGACTTGTGAACCAAGATATGATCATGAATAAATCACCTTTCACCTTCAAAATAGTAAATCCTCATGTTATCTGTCTCACCAGTGAATAAGGTTAACAACTCATCTCTACTAGTATTCCCACCCGATGAGACCTAATAAAGCATGCAAAGTGATATCTTCATGAGCTCCAAATAGTCCACTAATACCAGAAGAAATAGGATTACCATAAAAGACCCATCAAAGTTCAACTTAACAAAAACCATTCATACAGCGCAGTAAGCCTGAATCTAATTCTCCATGTAGGGAAAAGTGGTTGGACAAGAGTCTTAATCTTCGTAGATAGTAAAAATAAAAAATTTCTTGAAGTCTAAAAGCATATAAACCCAAGAAGCCACTACAAAGAAGCCCTCATAAGTCAGGAATCAACTGCTACTACACTTGTCAAAAAATCTGTCTATTCGGTGGGTGGGTGGGTGATGGGGTAGAGGGTGGTGGTGGTGGTGGGGGAGGAGGGGGTGGGGGTGGTGGTGCAAGTGTTGCACCATAAAATGTGCAGGGATACACCACTAGGTGGTGCAAGGTATCCATTGTGAGTGGTGCATCCTTGCACAGTAGGTGATTCATCCTTGCACAACCAACTTTACAAGGCAATGACAAGAGGTTGTGTAAGGATTCGCTACAAACTGTTGGTGGTGGTAGCGGGAGTGATAGTGGTGGAGGTAGTGGGGGTGGAACAAGGCATGCACACTACTAAGTGTTCAAGGCATGCGCCATCAATATTTAGTGGTGGAGGGTGATGGGTGGTGGCGGTAGTAGTGGTAGTGGTGGTTGGGTGGTGGTGGGGTGGTTATGGTGGTCGTAGTGGTGGTGACAGTGTTCGTAGTGGTGGTGGGGGTGGTGGTGGTAGTCTTTGTGGTGGTGTACTGGTCGTGGTGGTGTTAGTGGTGGTGGGGTAGTGGTGGTGGTGGTGTTAGTGGTGGTGGGGTAGTGGTGGTGGTGGTGGTGGGGTGGTGGTAGTGTTGATCCCCAAAATCGATTAACAAATAAGATTAACAAAATGACCCAAGATGACAGATGTTATTACCTGAGTGGTTAACCAATGAGGGAATATGGGTTCGAGTGCCTGTCTCGTAATGGCCTAAACCTTGAAGGTCGTTCTAATACGAGGTTTCCATATTTTCTGAAGTCAAGTCAAGATGAACAAAAGGAAGGAATCGGTGATCCCTAGGAATGAGTTCAGAGCGTGAGGACAATGACAAAAAAAGCTTTTTTAGGTCAGAGGTTCTAGGTTTCTCAGTGAATCCTAGATTGCATAAAAAATTCCCCCTTTGTCCAATGAGAGAGAGCTTTTACAGCCAAAACTCTTGGAGAAGGCCTAAGTGACAAGTGTCGGTCATTGAGGGCTAGATGTGGTAGGATCATTCCACGTGTCCTCGCCCATACGTTGACTATCACTTATCACTTTATACAAGTGTGCAAGCAACCTCTGCCTTGTGCTCAGTCCCTTTGATGTGACATCGCCCATGTAGGTCTGATCAACTGCCAACAACGTATATGGGTTAGACGGGACGTCTCTCTGGGCCACCATTGTCCCTGAGTGAGATTTTCTAAGGATAACTCCTTGGACAAAGTGGTCATAACCTGATTGTGGGTATGGTGCTTCACAACATCGAGTTAAATCATTACTCGATGTTGTAACATGACTCGACATGTGATCTCTAGTGTTCTTACACATGAGATATAACTATCCCCGAAATGTCCCTTTACTCGTGACTCAGAGTGTAGGGTAGTCTATGCTACTAGAGTAGTGTTGTCACTTCCCGGATAACCTTTTAACACATAAGGGCTTCCGTTTTGATCACTACCTTGAACCTTGTTATGAGAGTTGAGCTGAGATTATTAGTTTGATGACGGATTGCCCATCTCGGAGTGGGTTCGGACGCTACGGTCCCGCGCGGAATTGTGTTGTTGCCGCGCGATGTTGATATTGTTGTGAAACCATGAAGTCACTTTTGGTGAAGTTGTTATGAGATCAAATCATAAAGTCTGACCTGATTCAGAATGGGGTCGAGTTGTCTCTAACCGGATTCGAGGATAGACCATTAAGTCTTCTCTTGGACGCGGAATAGGATCAAGTCATCTCTATCTAATATTGAGATCAAACACTTTAGTCTGTTTTGATAGGATCGAATTGTCTCTAACCGGTCTCCAGGATAGACCATTAAGTCTTCTCTCGGATGCGGAATAGGATCAAGTCGTCTCTATTCGGAATAGGATCAAGTTGTCTTTAACCAGTCCCGAAGTTGGACCATTAAGTCTTTACTCGGACTCGGAGTAGGATCAAGTTGTCTCTATCCGATATTAAGAATCAGACACTTCAGTCTGTCTTGATTCGGAATAGGATCAAGTTGTCTCTAACCGGTCCTGAGGTTAGACCATTAAGTCTTTACTCGAACTCAAAGTAGGATCAAGTTATCTTTATCCGATATTGGGGATCAGACACTTCAGTCTGTCCTGATTCTTGAAGTTGCATGTGCCTTCTAATGTCCGGGTACAGCCTCTTAAAGGCGTGCCCTGAAGGGACCCTAAGGCGAGGGCAGAAGTGGAATTTCATAGGCAGATGCCAGGTGGCTTCACCTTATTGGTCCAATATGAAATTTCAAATTGAGGAGTCATCATTATCCCTCTGCACTTAGAAAGTGTTGATGGGACATGTTGTAAGGGCAATCTCGACAAGGCATTAAATGCATTGGGTATTCGTATCGCCACCAAATCGCTGATTAGCCGTCATATGATCTTTTTTTTGAGTATAGGATACGCCGCATTAAATGCTAGGGCTGACGTGTCATTCTGAGATTGAGTATCGCTTGAACTGCTTGTCAGTCCCGAAACCGCTCTCGAGGATTCCAATGTGGGTTTCATGATTGTGTGGAGCTTATAAAAAGGAAGGGCAACATTTCAAGGCTTACCTTTGCTGTTCTACTTTCCTCTTCCTTCTTCCTTTCCCCCTCTATAACCAGAATTTATGTGTATTGCTTGCTTTAACGTTTCTTCAAGGTATTCCTTTCTTTTCTTATTGTTTCGAACAATGGCGTCCTCAAAATCATAAGGCTGGAAAGGCTGTGAAGAAGGCACGAAGTCCCTCTCCTTTGCGCCTCTCTTCCAGTTTCTAGACTCAAGTCAACCATTGGACCCCTCCGATTCAAATGGAGGAAGGAGAGATTCAGACCCCCTATCTCGACTTTGATGAAGCCTTGGGAGGGAGAAAGCGTTATCGGACGACTCCCTATTTCAAAGTGTTCCGGGGTGATTACCCCATTTCTAAGGTGAGTTTCAAGTCCCATTTGGGGTTTCCCTCGGGCTGGGAAACTTGGTGCCGGTCAGTGCTATCAAACCCTATTTATCAGGTGAAGTTGAAGAAGGCCGGTATCTATAATGCCATCTGGGTGTCTCTCTTGGAGATTTCCCTAGATAACGATGGTCTGTTGGAATTGGTGATGAGGTGGAATCCTCAATCCCACACGTTCATGACGGCATTCGGGGAGATTACCTCGACTCTTGAAGATGTTGAAGTCCTTTGCTGTTGCCGATGCTCGGTTCTTAGAGACCGGCATCAATCAAACTGTCTCGTGAAGAGAATGCAATTGAAGACCTTCTTCATATGTGGGCGACTTCGAAGCCTCCTGTTATCAAGAAGAAAAGCGAGAGCAAGGGTTCGAGCCACGGTTCTCGGAGGAAAATGTTAGGCTGGATTCGCTTCTTCTGGAGAGTAAAGATTTGATTCGTGGCTCCAATGTAATGGAAATAATCGAGGGTGAAGGTCGAAAAAGCCCTGCCATACTCGAGAATTTTATTAGCCTATGGTTATCTCATTTTGTCTTGGAGGGTTATCCCAGTAACAAGGTAAATGAGCAGTTATTCCCTCTGGCCATCAAGTTGGCTCAGGGGATATCGGTTCCTCTTGCTCCTCTCCTCCTGGGGAACTTGTACGGGAACCTCGATCTTCTGGCTTCTAACCAAGCTCGTTCTCGAGGTCAAAGGCTGATCGAGACTTTGGTGAATGCAGGGTTCCTTCAAATGTTCCTCTGGGAACGGTATCCAGCTTATGCTCCAGTCATGATCTCTAGAGGCTCGAAGGTAGATTATGCGGGCAGGCCGCACCCTCAGGCAGCGTTTTGGTCTAGAGAAGCTCCTCTAGCAAAATGTAGTTTGGAACTTATGCTAGATGTTGAATATCACTTCGTGTACAGACCTTATACTCGGGTTATTTGAGGGATCAATCAACCATTCGGGACCAATTTCGAGGGTCAAACATTTGAGGTATCTGCTTGGTCGAGACTATCTTTCGAATGTCAAACGTATTTGGTGATTCTTTACCAAAATTATGTCCTTGGTAGGGTTGAGGAAAACATCCTCAACAACATGAGTTACAACCCCAATAGGGTGATGTGCCAATTTGGTTTTGACCAACGGGCTCCGAGGATGTCTCTGAAGAAAGCATCGGATCCGAAGATCACAGCCTGGAGCTTTCTCTTTGAAGGAGGATCTAAATACATCGATTTTTGGGAAGCTGCGATAGCGGTCCCTAAGACAAGAGATGGGAAAGCTTCAAGCAAGTGGCTGACCTATTGGCAAGAAGTCATCGGGGAAGTCTATCATTTCAAGGAATCCGAGGCCAAGCAGACACAACTCGAGATGACCCAGCGGGATAATCGATTGAAGCAAGCGGGTCGCCGCTCGAAAGGTGTTTGGAGGCCGAATCCTCAACCTCTCCATACCAGCTTTGTGTTGTGGTCATACATTCGTCGGGAAGGTGAAGCGGATGTTCCTAGTTCTCAGGATAAGTCTGCTGATCCCTCCCCTTCCTCCTGAGCATCGGGTTCCAAAAAAAAGAAGAATTTAAAGAAGGTATGGTCTCTTTAACGCACCTTTAATTCTTTCCCTCTCATTCATTAAAATCTGCTGACAAGGCTTTATTGATTGATAGGGGCAGGATTTTCTTCTCGAACAGATTATTGAGTCTTCGCTGCCTCCTCCTAAAGCGGATAATCTTTCCTTCGCAGGTAATCTCTTAGTGTTTCCTCAACAATAGCTGTGTATGACATGAAATTCCTTTCCCCTTCTTTTAACATTTTGTCCTCTCATCGGGTCCCTCAGAGAAGCAGAAGGAGAATAAGGAAAAGGAAACCTCTGAGGCCCTTGAAACCTGGTCTCAAGCTAGGCCCGATTTGGGTCCATGGAGAGGATTCTGAGGCTCAGAAGGTCTACACACAGGCCTGATGCCGACACTCTCCCGTACATATCCAAGATGAGTTTTGATGACATTATCAATGAGCTGGCGTCTTACCAGGCTGAGAATAGGGGAGAGGAAAAGGTGCAAGAGCCTGTTACGGATCCGGTTGCCATTATATCCAGCTTTAAGCCTTCAGCAAGTGATAACGAAGGAGTGAGCGAGACCGAGGTCTGGATCAACACGCACAACAAGGCTGGGATGCTTGATGAGTTCTCGGGTTCTTCTGAGGATTTTGAAGAGCTGGAGGTAATTGATGAGGCTAATTCTGAAAATGATTTTCGAGATGCCGATGTTGATGAAATGGAAGTAGCAGCTATGGTTAACGCTGAGGCCGATTCCCAAAATCCGACGAGTGGAGAAAAAGGAGGAGGATGGCGGATATGACACCGATGTCGCTATCATAGAAGGTCAAGATACGGATTCGGCGGTGAAGCCCCCAGCGATCGAGCCCGAAATTGAGGAGTTAACCTCAATAGTAAAAGAATCATCAATTCTTGAAGAGGGCACCGATGCTAGGGTCTTACCTGACTTATCCGCTCTCTTTACTACTTCTGCGGTCATTGAAGCCATCCTTCCTTCAGAGACAACCGCAGACGTTCTTGAAACTCCAGCAGGGCCTACTGATATGAACAAATCCCAAGCTGTTGTAGAAGCCGAGATCCCTCCTCCTCCTCCTCCTCCTTCTGAAGATAGAATTCATCTGTCTCCCGTCTCAAATGCACAAAGCGATCCCGAGAGGCCGAGGTCAAGAAGCAAGAGGAAGTGCAATCGGTTACCGATATCGAGGGTGATTCTGTTGTTCCTCTTCCCTCCTCAGATGTTACTCCAGCTTCCATTGATCCTCCAAAATTGAAGAAACAGAAAGTTGATCATTTCAATCAGCAAATTATGGTGTTCGAGAGATATTTCATTCCTAAAGATCTAATAGGGTGGATGGAGGTGATCTTCAATCTTTATGGAGATATCTCTGATGATACCTCCATTACTTCTTTGTGGGTAAGACGCGCCGGTTACACGGAACTTTGCACTCGGTTGACGTCTATGTCTGAAGTAACATTGGGGTCCCGTACCAATGAGAGACTTCAAGGATGGAAAAAGAAAGTTCTCAATACCGAAACCTGGGCTTCAAAGTTGATTGGTTGAAATCTCGTCTTGCTGAGATTGAAAGGGATTTTTCTCAACTTGTCAAGAAAAACGAACTTCAAGTGAGGGTTGCCCTAGCTAAGGAACCGCTGCTCATTACATGGACTTTTATTTTGTGGGTCCCTATAGAGAAGATTGTCTATTTGTTATTTTTTAGGTGGATTACAACAGGTGGGGTACCGTGCAGATACAGCAGGCAAGGCAAAGCATACAGGTAAGACCTAACCTATTCTAGTCTAACCCTAACTAGGACATACCTGACGCTTCTCCAAGAGGGTCATTGTTGAAGGGATCCGCAAGCCAGACGAACCGGTGTTGGTTGAGGCGACCAACATTAACTCGTTTTGGCTCGGTTGAGGTGCATGTAGACCGTGGTACACCTACTTTGTTTATCATGATGAGGGTGGGAATCGATCCCAAAGTAATTAATTTTTAGGGATGATAATGGGACGAGTTTTGACAAACCCTAACTCCTCCCTAAAGGAAAACTCCCAATACCAAACCGCTCTTAACTCTATTGAATTGGAATCGAGATGGGTTGGGTTTAATCCGAATGTATGATATATTAAAATAGATATTGTTTTTTTTTTAAAGTTAAATCTATATTTTTAGAGATATTTATATATAGTAAATATAATATGTAATTAATTTATAGGTGCTTGACGAACCCGACCATCAAAGACTTATCAAATCCTAACCATTAAGGGCGGAACGGGTTATTCGTTTAACCCGCCCGATTGCAATCTCATAGATTGTATATTTAAGGAAACACTTGCAACAAAAGCCTAATGGGATGAAGAATGCTTCTGATAAGAAAAAAGAACGATAAAATGGAAGCCATAAGTCGTTAGATCTAATGACTTGGTAGTGTACTCGTTGATTTTGAAATTGGACAGTTATCCTCACATATGACAGTGCTACATCGGAGGAATGGTTGTTCATGTGGCCTATTTATGAAGAATCATCTCAGGATGTGACCATAAACTTGAACCAAAGTTGAACCAGACCAGCACTTACATTGAGTCACTCAATCAACCCGGATTTCAAACCAGTATTACACCTTTCTCACAGCTCCATCACTATCTTGGTTGACTGACCAAAGGAGTAGAAAAGCTGTACCAAGACGTGTATGATTTTTCTAAGGACTTTCCTTGGTCAATGATTCATTATCACATAGTGTTGTCATTTCCTCCTTATGATTCACTTGGAAAGTCTTTGTTTTTGTTTTCATTGGTAAAAGACCACAAAATTCAAGTGACCCTACCTAGCATATGTAATTTCTTTGAAGTTTCAAGAGTTATCATAGAATTTTTTTTTTTTGGTTCTTAGATTTTCTTATGCCAGATTTGTTAATGATACACACCGGTGTTAGGAAACATTAGACTAGAGTTAGATCTTACTTTCCCATTTGCATTACAGAATTAAGGGCCTGTTTTGTATAACTTCCTATAAATGGAAGAGCTTTGATATGAAGGGCTTTGTGAAATAGGGCTTTGAATCATAGTTCGCTAGTTAAAAATTGTGTTTGGTGAGAAAGATTGCATAGATGTTCTTGCACATAATTTTAGGTTAGAAAGATTATTTTTTATTTTTTATTTTCTAAGAATGAATAATAGATGTGAAAGGATATTAATTTTATCATTTTAAAGTTTTACTTAAATTTAAAACATTTTTAACTGCTTCTTGTAAATGCAATTTTTAAAAACAACCTCACTTCTGCTTAACGAAAATGTGCTTCTTAAAGAAGCACTTCCATCTAAAACAGTTTCAGAAATGCCACTAAACACCTGAAGCCCTTTCAGATCTAGGAAAGGCTCTTAGCCCTAGGTGTCAATCGGGGCCTAAGAAACTCAATGACATGATGTCAAATCTGTCCCTTTTAGTTAGATATATACAACTTTATTTAGTAAGACCTACATTCAATTCAAGGTCACCCTCTCTTAGTTAAATATATAACTTTATTAAAGGCCCATTTGGCGAAGCTTCTTACAATTACAAGGGTTTTTGATAAGTCATGAAATACTACATATTATACCTTTAATTGCATGACTTAATATAATATTTTCTTATATTAAATTCTTCATTTTACATAGAAATTACAAATTCTTTATTACCATTGCTTTATATTTTAATTATATTAATTATGCTTAATTTATTAATGTAGAGACAATTTTGAAGGCCAATCTTGATAAAGGGAAATCGGACCCAAATCGGTTCAGACCAGATCGGGTCGGATTAAATCAGACGGGTCAGCTTAGACAGGTCGGATTAAGTTCAAAGGGAATGAAATTAGAAAGAAGGGCCAAGGCTTCTAGAAGTTCATAACTTGATTGTTATTCAATTTTCGTGAAAATTTGCTCTACAAAAGAGGAAGTTTCTATTTTGAGTTTAGGAAAGTTACTTTCCAGAATTTTACTGAAAAGGTCTCGGTATTTTGATCATAACTCATTGTAGAAACGTCCAAATAAGGTAATTTCGGTGGCTTTGAAAAGCTAAGAAGTAGATCTACAATGTTAGTGAAGACATCGAAGTTCAATGCGTTCGTTTAAAAGGTCCAATCGGCAGTGCAAGAAGGAACTCGTGAAGTTTCTTGTTTGGAGGAAATCAAAGGGAAGTTACTATTTTTTTCAAGGTTTTATTTTTCAAACTAAGGAGGTCGAATTGGAGCTCTATTAAAGGGGGAAGAATCATTAGTTTAAGGATCTCTTCTTCCCCAATTTTTCTACACCAAAGTCCTGTAATTTTTCTTTTCTTTTTCTCTCCATGGGAGCCTAAACCCAAGCAAAGGCTAGGGGAAGATCTATATAATGGTATGATGTTTTATGTAATTTCTATTGAATTTAATTGATTTGTTTAATTGTTCATTATGTTGATTTTCTACG
>JAUPMG010016560.1:0-15375 GCA_031762675.1 Pachysandra terminalis
CCGTGTCGATACTCGATACGTATCCGTTTTCGAGCCGACCGATACGCTACCTCGATACGATATTTTGAACCATGGGAAGGACAGGTAACAAAATAGAAAAGAAAAGAAGAGGGGAAGGCGCAGAAGAACAAAGGAAATGGGAGGAGGAGAAGACACCCGCAGATGGACAGGACCTCGTGATAGATGTCGCAGACGTCGCTCACAGGACCCCAACAGTTCGGAGCTCTCAACCTTGAAAGGGAGAACGCCTAAACGTGCTGCAAGATAGCGCGCTAGATTGCTGGAAACAATGTTCATTCTAAATCTCCACATCTTTGATCATATTTTTCTCTTAAAACCCCAAATTATCTTAAACTCCTGTTTGAATTTATTTGCCAAAAACTCTACCAATGGCTTGGATAATGTCTCTACTCCAAATTGATACAAAAGCAAGACATACACACTACCCAAATACATTTATACATGTTCTTCTCCAGCATACATTCAATTGTATGTCCCATATGCCCAAGAACCTGTCCCCTTTCATTAGGACTCTTTGGTTCTTGGTGGAGGAAAACTTGAAAAGTAATAAATCTTTGTAGAATTTCTTCACAAGAAGATCAGTTCTGATTTTCTACTTCTCTAGTGCCCATTTGTATACTTCAATAGGAGCAGAGCTTTGTTTTCAAAACAGTCGTCCAAACACAAATGAAGAAACTAAACCCTCTTATCTAACAGGGTGAGATCAACCCCAACGGTCAATGGTTCATCTTCATTTATGAACTTACTAATCAGGCAGCATCCTCCATCTGGCTGGACTGGAGAGATTGCATCTATGTCATTTCTGGCATGGGGATGCTCAAATCCAATTTCTTCTGATTGCTGCCCATGCAATTGTAATGATTTGACGTAATCAAATAATGGGGGATTTTTTACTCTATCATGGTCTGAAACATGGGGAATCAGAATGAACAGGCCTGAAATAATAATCAAAAACCAACGATTAATGGTTGAAACTAAAGTTGTTTTTCTCTTTTGTTTTCTCAGTTCACTATTGAAATTATCAAAAGCTCCAATCATTTTATCTGTAATACTGTAGAGTTTCTATGTCCCAGTTGAAACCTTTGTTTAATTGGTATCTTTAATTTTGCCTGAACAAAAGATGTACCCAATCTGTATACAAACTTATAATTCTCTTTGTTAATTGTCAACTTCCAGCAAGTTTCATAACTTGCGTCGGGCCTAAAATACGTATGAAATGAGTTCACTTGTCTGCTTCACATTGCATATCCTTCTTGATGGGATAATTCTGCCCCTGAGATGATCCCTTCAGATTTTTCCAAGATTTTTTTTATTTTTTTATTTTTGATAATTAACACAGAAATTCATTAATCATCAAAAGGAAAGGATTCCACACCTGAAGTCCCCTATGGTTCCCATTAACTGACACGCCTAGATATTTCATAGGCCACTCTCCCACACCCCAAATCCCTAGCACACTCCGTCCTAAAATCTTCCTCCACATTTATACCAAACAAACTGTTTTTTTCAAGATTAACTCTAAGCCAAAAAATCATCTCAAAACATTTAAGGATACACTTTTTCCAAAAGAATGTTTCATTTGATGCCTTAAGGAACAAAATAGTGTAATCAACGAATTGTAGATGGGAGATCTTCACCTTGTCTTTCCCAATACTAAGCCCACTTATCTTCCCCATCTCCTCTGCCTTTGTAAGGAGACAACTCAATACATCAATCACAAGGGTAAACAAATAGGGAAAGAGTGGATCCCCCTAGTGCAGAACCCTAGAGACAAAGACACCAATCCTTTAATACCTCCGTTAAGACAAATCGAGAAGCTAACATTTCTAATACACCCTCTGATCCACCGGCACGACTTATCAGGAAACCCATTCCATCTTAAAACCGACTCAACACACTCCCATTCAAACCTTTTCCAAATCAAGTTTGAGTGCAAAACCCGACTCCTTCCATTTAATTTTTTCCTCCACACATTCATTAGCAATCAAAATACTATCCAAGATTTGTCTGCTGTTAATGAAAGCACTCTGATCTCTGGAAACGACCTGGCCAACCACCTCCTTCAATCTATTGGCCAAAACTTTGGCTATGATCTTATACACACTAGTCACCAAACTGATGGGTCTAAAGTCTCACATTTGTGGCCCCCACAATCTTCGGAATCATCACAATAAATGCTGCATTCGTGGCTTTATTGATGATCCCATTCTTCTGAAATTCCTTGAACACCTTCATTAAGTCTTCTTTGATAATCTCCCAACAATCTTGAAATAACGCCATATTGAATCCATCCGGCCCCGGCGCTCTGTTTCTATCCATCTCCCAAACTGCTTTTTTAACCTCCACCTCAAAATATTTCACAATTTCGATAACTGACCTATCATCCAACTCGGGCCCTTTCAACAATTTCATATCAAAACGATGTTCTTGATCGGACTTGTATAACTTAGAGAAGAACCCTGAGATTTCCTCCTCAATTTTCTTAGGATCATCAGTCATCACCCCATCACTTTACAACACCCCGATCTCATTTTTCTTCCTTCTATAATTGGCCATTTTATGAAAATACCTTGTATTTCCATCCCCTTCTTTTAGCCATTTAACTCTTGCATTTTGCCTCCAATTCAATTCCTCTTTCTTCAGCAAATCCTCAAGTTCCAGTTTCAGCCTTCTCCTAGACTCCCTTTCCACATTATTTAACACTCTCCCTTCTTCCATTCTATCAATTCCTTGAAAACCCTCCAAAATTTGATGTTTCCTCTCCGGTAGCCACCCAAACACTTCCCTATTCCACACTTTAAGATTTTTCTTAATACCTCTAAGGTGCTTCATAAACTTGAACTCTTCCCAACCAGCGCCCACCCCCTTGCTATCCCACCACCCTTTTATTATGTCCTTAAAATTTGGGTGTTGGAGCCACATATTCTCAAACCTAAAAGGAGACTAACTTCTCAATACCCAATCCGTATGAATCAAGATGGGGGAGTGGTCAGAAATAGGTCTAAATAGGACTTTTTGAACTGTTTTTGGGAAATGTTCCTCCCAGTCCAAGGAAGCAAGAACCCTATCCAATCTACAACACATCGGATTTTCTTGCAAGTTTGACCAAGTGAATCTCCTGCCCTTAAGAGGATAGTCAAACAACTCTCCAACATTTATAAAATATGCAAATCCTCTCATGCTCTTTGTTATTCTGCTATTTCCTGTTTTTACTTGGGTAAATCTAATCACATTAAATCCCCTACCATGCACCACGGACCCTCCCACCTTGCACGAGTACTTTTGAGCTCTTCCCAAAAACAGCCTCTCCTTGGGTTTATTAGGGCCATAAACACCCGTCAAAACCCAGACAAAGTCGTCATCCACACTACGCAATTTCACAGACAAAGAAAACTCACCCCTCCAAACTACTTCAAACACCGCACAATCCACATCCCAAAAGATGCAGATTCCCCTTGATCTCCCTACAGAAGGTAAAAATTCCCACTCCTTATCCTTTGCAATCCCTAATTGCCTGATCAGTCTCTTAGAAATTTTTTCCTTCTTTGTTTCCTAGATCACACCAATATCCACCTTAAATCTTCTCAAAATATCTTTGACTACCCTCCTCCTTTCATTACTTCCCAATCCCCTAACATTCCAGCTGATAATCTTCATTGAGTAACTCTCTGCATCTCTCCTAATTCAACTCCCCTCACCTTCTTCCTCTTATATTGCAAACTCCATTGCGACTTCTTCATTTTTTCACTAGATTCGACCCCAACCTCCGGACTCTGTCTGTCGGACTCTCTAAGATTCTTGCTATTCCTTTCAGTTCTCTCTTTAAATACCTTCATTGCAACTCCCATTGGAATATGTTTCCCATTTTTACCCGTTACCCCAATCTGAAATTCTGTTGCCAACTATAAAATTCCTTCCCATTCAAACTTCTTACAAGCCTCCACTTCAACCACCCCAATCTCTGCACTCACATCCTTTTCAGGTGTCACTAAATGGGTAACCTCCTCTACAGTACACCCGCCCTTGTGAGAAGTAAGTGGCTTTGGAGAAACTTAAGGAGACAGATACCTGTTTAGACCATTCTGCAAGAAGACATCATCAATGTTACCGGAAGGAAAGCCAATCACTTGACAAAAAGAACTAAACGATGTAATTTGGTAACCTGGTCCAGACACAGCTTCTGTGGGTGCATGAGGTGAGGAAATCAAACACTGATCCTGGACTGGGAGACTAGAAGAATTCTTGTGGATAGATGACATCTCTGATAATGGATTGACACACGCCATTCCTTTCTCAGCATTAACACTGACCACTGGTTCAAAAGAGTTGGGCAGAGCTCCATCCCCTCAAGAAAACCCGTCTTGTGATTGATCAAGAAGAGGCGAATCAGATTCAGAAGCCCTTTCACTACTGTTTACCACAGTTAACCCCCCTGTTGACTGCCCTTTGTGCCTTCCAAGGATTTCTTTCCCCAGTTCAATTCTTCTGAAAAATCGTAGCTAGCTACTCACCCTTCTATCCTCATCACATCGCTACGAACAACGGAGCCCATCCCTTGAATGCCTCTATCGCCTCGCTTTGATATTGAAGCTTATCTGATTCTATTAAGAGTTGCCTATCCTTCACAAGGCCCAAATTGAACCCCTTAGAAACTCCACTCCCACTCTCGATAGAGGGACTCCTCCCTACCAAGCTTGGTACAATGCCACCCACTGGGGTACTTCTATCCCCGGAAACTCCAGCCTTTAAGGAAGGAAAAAGAGGTGACAAAGACGCCACCACAGGGCTCGACACAGATCCAGTGAACTCGCGATTCAGAAGAAGGTGATCCCCAAGCATTTCTCTAATGACCTTCGCCACTTCCGACGCAACTACCATCCTATTTCCCCAACCTGGGACGAAAAAGTCCTCACTTGGGCTCAATGAGTTGGACCTAAAATTAGGTCGTGACCCCCCTTCTTCACCGTCATTCGATGGGCACTCATCCTGGGCTAAACCCATCCCATTCCCAGATGAAAATAGACCCCGACTGGGCTCAGGCCCAAGAATCGAATAACAGCCCGCCCTTGATATATTTTCAAAATTTGAACTCAACAAGATCCTCTGGTGGCGGGCCCCACTATCAAGGTACTATCCCCCACTACCTTTTTGCCATCCACTACCCCTCTTCCACGTGGCTGGGGTCTACAAGCACATTCCTCGACATTTGCTTCGTCCTCTCCGACCTGTTTCGTCGGAAAACCTCCAAAGGCCATAACTCACTGGCGTATTCATCGGAAAGTAATTAAACGTCGCAAAACTACAGGATCCATCCCAAAGGACGATTTCCCTAGGAATTTTTCGGTAACAACGCTCCTTCACTTGTATTTCCACCTTTCCCAGCCCATTAGGCATCAGATCAATCTCTCTGATATCAAGTAAACCACTACACAACTCGCCTATGTATTTCTGTGCTACAAATCTAGCATCAGGTTCTGAATTGGTAAAAATCACTCCTTTATTCTGATTAATAACAATAAATTCTCCTAGCTCAATCCCAGCACATTCCGAGAGAATTGCTTCCTTCACCACACTCCAGTCGTGACAAGGAAAAGGGCTAGAACAGCTAATCGCGAATGCCCATTTTGGTGTAGTTGGGCATACCGCGATGACCGGATTCCGCTCAACATTTGAGACTCCACCCGACACCTCATTACTTTCAGCTAGCTTGTTGAGTATCTTTGCAGCAACCATCAACTGACCCTCATCTCTGCTACCCTGAGCAGAATCCTTCTTTAATAGCACAATAGGTTGATTATCCATAACCTGATCTTCGTCACTACTAACCTGATCAAGAGCCTTCGTCTCCAAAAGCACTCCTTTGCTCATTTCCGAAAGATACTTCGATCCGTTAAACTGATTATCCTTTGGCAAGAAAAGAACACTGACGAGTTCCATTTTTTATGGATGTAATTTTGATGAATTCACCCCTAAGATCTCTTCTCTTTTCCAGCATAAGTACTCTTCCTGATGTCCTTGAGGAGCCCAAGAAACCATATGATTGATTGTTCTGATTCAAGCCCTCCATCTTCGTCAGGAACTAATCAATCCCCCCCCCCCCCAATTAAACAGAATCCAACTGGACAAAGGTCTACTCCTTTCAGTGATTGGCATCCACTTCCTACCGTTACTGCTGAAACCTTCAAACGATATTGTCTTCTTCTCTATCTGGACGCCGTCTCTGACTGCTCCCTTGCTACTCTTCACTACGTGCTTCCTGTCACAACCCTTTGCAGCGATGCTAGCATAGATACTTGGTGAGCCCCTACCTTCCATCATCAACGGTCTGCAACATTGCTTCGATGTCGTCTGTGCTGTATCCTGCGTCGATGAGGTCCCGGATTTTTCCCGCTATCTCCTCTTTCCTCTTCTCCGTGTCATCGTCTTCTTCCTAGTTGGCCGCCATCAGGTGTCCCTTACATTTGCACTTTGCATTCGAAACTCATTAAGGTGATTTGGATCAAGATATTCAGAACATGGCAGGGTCAATGTTGATGAAGTGATACCTGAGCTAGCAGGAAACAAAAAGCAAGCATTGTATGCACAATTTAGATTAAGAAACAAAACCCCAAAATGATGATCACCCAGCATACATGTCTTGTGTGCAAAAAAGGATTACGGCACCTGGGAACGAGTGGCATTAAATAGAAACAGACCAAAGAGGTATGAGTCTTTTTGAGAAATAACTCCACCCTGACCAAGGATAACACTTAAGATGCAATCTGGAAGATCTGGAAGATATGGAAGATTATAAATCAGTGTGTTACTGTCCAATAGGTGTGTCATTGCATCCGGTTGATTGAGTGTATTGATTCTCCACAATCCAGTAGCTGCTGTACCCATCTCTTTGATCTTATCCAGAGCATGCATCGCTGTCTCAAAAAAATATGCTCCATGCCTCGCATCGTTGCCGAAACTAGGATCATGCCAATACTTCCTTTCATTCTTCGATAAAGACAGACCCCTAGACCCACGCAGGTTTTCAACCTCCCTGTTTGGCATTGCTGTGAACTGTTCTGAATAGGACAGTGCCCTCCCATTGCCTGATTTGTCATCCGTGACTGAGAATTGGATGAAATCAGTTGAAATTACCGCAACGTCTTGGCTATGAGTCCAATCTGGGTCGACAAGATGCCATAATTCCTTCATCGATGAGCTCGGATGAGCATCTGGTGGCACATCGACAAGCTCCTTTTCACCATATTTAACGGCTCCATTCCCTTACTGAAGAAGTTTCAAAATTCCTCATCCCCATCAGTACCTCTTCACCTCCCCAGTTCCCCTTGCTTATCGGATTCCGCATACAAGACTTGTTATCCTCTGTTTGAAGCACCAACTGCATGGTCTTTAGATGATAGCTCTTCAAAGGTTGAAGAGACAGACGACGATGGGCTTCCAGCGTCTAAGTCCCTGATCCGTGAACCCAGTAAAGTAAAAGGTGCCAAAGGGATCGATGGGCCAGCCCGATCTGAGAGATTCACCTCCACCTTGGATAAGTTCGTTCGAGTCGGCCCAATGGATTTCAGTACTCCAGGTTGAAAAGTAATGGGCTCTTTATCCGGCCTCTTTGAGAGCCCGGTGACCTTGGCCCAAGATGATCCCTCGAAACTGCCACGAGATATTTCCAATAACTCTTCTCCCAGACTTTTAATACAATTGTTCATTTCATCCAAGATATCCGTAGTTTTTGCTAGTAGCATCTTCTTCCTCAATCCACATAGCTCCAAAAGAAGCCGCTTTGCCCCTTTTAGGTTCCATAATCTTATAAGCTGTAAGAGTATTTTCATTACTTCTCCCTCTCATAATGCAAACATCCATAGCCACAATTTCATGCTTTGCAACCAAAGTTTCCCCTCCACCAACTGTTCACAGTCTATGAATGCCAATAATTGTTTTTTGAGTGGGGAAAAGTAATAAATTTCTTGGTCCACTCCAAACAATTGCCAAATGTTCATCCCTCTTTGAAAGTACAAGTTCAGTTGCTGCAAGATTATATACCATCGCAAACCCAACAATCACATCTCACATCTCATTTTCAATGCCGAAACACTATCATCTAGGCAGATCGTATCCTCTACTTTCTTTTCCTAAATAAGCACTTAAGTCCCATCCTACAACTACCATCTTACCATTACAAACTTTTTAAATTAATCCATCCATCTCCTCCAGAAATTGTCTTAATGTGTTTCTCTACTGGTTAGCATGCATAGACAGATAACATCAACTACCTTCTCATCGAACTTATTGTTCACACTCACCAACAATATAGCTCCTCGTGTCTTTTTCAATTACTATTAATAGCCAATCCATATTATTTGCCCTTTCCCATGTACTGAAGTTTCTATCCATCAGTTTATCTGTTTTTACCCTTTCAGCTCCGCTTCATGCAGACACATTATAGTAGAGCTCTCTTTTCATTGGATTCATATCTCCAACCTCGTTCTTGTTAAAGTCCTGCCTACTTTTTGCCAAAACCAGGAGTTACTACAACAGATTGCTCACATGGGGATTTCCAATTCCAACTAACCTTCACCCACCACTGCAACTCGAGTCTCAGTGAAGCACATCAATCCAAGCAACACCCTAGCATAAGCTGAAAATCCAGACTCATGAAGTACAGTCTAACAAAAAAAATTACCAGCTTGAAGTCTGTCATAACCCTCTATTATCTATCTGCATTTTAGACTGCCAAAGCACTTCACAGCATGGTAACAATGTAAATACTTTGGCAGATTAAGGTTCGCATGTGGAAGCATGTACAAAACATGTCCATCTAAAGCAGACAACTGTTGCACTTGCACGCTATCACTTCACTGGACACTGGGTTTCACCTTGACCCCTGCTGAGATTATTTTGGGAACTCTCATTAGGAGAGGGAAAGAAAAAATCTTTTTTCTTATTAGCAAAGAAAATGTATGTTATATACATAGTGAGAAGAGTAGAAATCCAAAGTTTACAGGATATATACATCAGCACAATCCATTAAGACCTAATCACCAATACGTAAAAACAAGTTGTAAAACGAAAAATGGGGAGACCAATCCCCAAAGAAGATGAAGAATTTACTCCCTGAAATTCCTGTATTAAATGAGCCCAAAAGCTTAATAGACCACACACTTGTTTAACTACATCCAACAAACTTGTTTCCTTGCCCTTAAAGATTCTGAAGTTTCCTTCTTTCCAAATGGCCCAACAAATATAAAATGGGATTAGTCTCCAGTCTTCGAAAACTTTTGTTTTCCAATTAATGATTCCAGCTTTGAAAAACCATGGAAAATGAATAATGCATGACCCATTGACGTCCAAATCTTTCCAATATAGTCCCCCACACAACAGTATAGAATCTGCAATATATCAACAAGTTGGGCAGCATCCACCCTCTTGAGATAAAATGGTCCAGAGAATATTACAGAAACACTGTGCACATGAAAATAAATCACCTTGGAAAGGGCTTCTCAGCACCACAGGAAGTTTGCTAGTGGGAAGCGAGGGGATTGTGAGGATAATAAGAGCGAACTGGGAAGACTTCTTTCACACTCCAATGGCATCTTGAGGTGTAAAGAAATGTACCTGACCATGATTTGCTAGGGGAGGAAACAAAAATAAGTAGTTGAAGAAATGTTGCCTCTATTTTGGTACCTGATCATAACTTTCTCATCTACTCGCAACTAGTTCTTATTGTTTTTCATCATACAATTGGCTCTAACTTCCTGTGCTAAAGATATCCATTTATCTAAGTTAAACTGTCCCATTTTATGCAAATAACTGACAAACTTTGGTAGTATTTGGACTAGACCACGCCATCAACTTATCATATACGGACAGACCGACTCATATGCCATGTTGCTAGGGTAATTGTTTCAACAATTTAACACATATTTGCATCAACTTTATTCTGGATACTCCATCATCACTAGAAATTATCAGGAAAAAAAGAATGTTAATATCCAATTCTATTAATAGATGCAGTTTTCCAATCAATAGTACACACAGAATAGGCTGCAATCAGTAGTCAAGTACACAGAAAACCAAGGAACAAATACAGACATCATTAGAACCCATATTACACCCGCTAAACTGTGTTCACGAAAATCCAACAACAAAGTTTTGCCATCATGGAACCAAAAAGATAATGGCTACGGTCAGCAGGTGAAAACACCTGGATATGTGCCAGGTGCATAAAAGAAAGAAGGGAGGCCTTTCTTTTCTCTTTTTTGTCCTTCCTTCAAACCTCCTGTTCTGCAACCTATATGAGTATCCCTCTCACCTACTATAGATGTGTATGCAAGCAAGTGTATGTGCATATTGATGATAATCAAAGATCGTACCTTCAATGGTCTTCCAAGTTTATTCTGTTTATCATCTACAAACTGTTGGACAAGCTTTGAGACAACCACACGAAGATCCTTCTCGTTCAAACTACAAGTGGCCTGGATTGGGAAGATGCGATGACACCAGCTGCACCAAAGAATTGTTGTCAAATGAAATTGAATAATATGGCTCAAGGACTCGATGAAACAACAAAGAATTCTTTGTAGTTTCATCAATCACTACTTGTGCAGCTAATTAAAATTATTCAATGAAATCTATTATATCAAACAGGTATTAGCATGGTTTCTGTGTATTACTAATAGGAATTGGGACATAGTATGAGAATGATGTAACGAACAAGATCAAGAAAAATGTATTCATTGACAAAGATGCATGAAAACAATATACTGCAACAGAGTTTCTCAGTACACTACAACTATGTTGCATGGGGCCTCTTGAATCAGTCTTTACCCCATCACCATGTTCCAGTTCAGCAGTTTCTACACGAGGTCAAATTGCGAATAATATTCATCAAATTTTCTTTGGATATTCTCCTCAATTTACCATAACATAAAACTCAACACAAATTTCTATGGAAAATATAATACTACATTTGCACATGTTCTTGTTGTCTATTTGTTTAAGATATTACCCAAAAGATAGCCCACGACATTCCAGTAACAGACCTTACTATTAAATACGAATAATATGAATACATCTCTGAATGTGATTATGCTGCTATCCAAGAATCCTATGTTTTAGGCACCATTGCACCTGGTCTCCATACCTAAATCAGATACCAACATCCATCCCCCTATCTACAAGCATAAAAAACAACAAATAGAAATAAAAAGAAATAGCAATGGAGGGCACCACTTCAAGATTCTAAGAGTTCATCTTATATCATCATATTCCAGACCTTATTCCAAGTATATAGGGGGATGAATCTTATTTCTCCATTCTACTCTGCTTTAGAGCCAAAGTTCTGTTAGATTGAGATTTCAAACCATTTCTACTTTCAGTCATTTGATTGGCCAGAGCCTTAATCCTTAATGAAGCACTCCTATATTAGACTCTTTCCCAGTAAAAAGCATCCGTGAAGATTTTCATTTATTTTCAAATGAAAATTCTGAAACAACAAGGCTCCTTTTACCTTGTGCAGAGCCTAATGTTGAAACTATTTGTATGAAGAGTGAAGAAGAAAAGACCTGGACTCTTTTTCTCTGCCGCTTCAACTGTTACTTGGAACTTGGAACAAACTCAGCCCATCCAGAACTCTTCACAAGAAGATTCATCTGGTATAGAGTTAAATTGATATTTGGTTGTAAGTTTACAAACATGTTGCAAATTTTACAGATATTGTAAGAAGTTACCAAACTTGTTAGGAAACACGGAATTCATTTTTAGGCTTTGGTCTTATATATGTGTAAATAGGTAAAGAGAATAGATTTCATTAAAGTAAAAACTGAAAGACAATAAAAGAAAGTCCCTAATAAACAAATCGTGAACAGAGACCCCAAAAGTAAAGCTAAAAAAATAAAATAAAAAAACGTGTAAGAAAAATCCAATACAAAGAATTCCACCCCTGCTCAGATAAAAAGAAATCAATTCCCACAACCCCAAAAATCTGCAGAAATTGAGCACCAATGGTTAAGTATTACTTGGGACACATGCAGTTGCTCATCATCCAAAATACGGCAACTCCTTTCCTTCCAAATACCCCATCCAATTGCAAAAGGAACAACCTTCCACAGCCATCTCAATTTTCTGCTATTGAAATTATTTTCCCTGCAACTTACAATGCGGCTCAAATTCCTTGGCATCCCCGCCTGCAAAATGTAATCCCAAACTAGTAGACACTTCAAAATGTAGAAGAAGGAAACCAACTGATTCTACATTGTTTTGGTACATGATATATCTATTGGTAACAGTCCAACTTCTTGAATCAAATTATATATTATTAAATCTTTCCTGATGAGGCTGTCGACATGAAAACATCACCTTACATGGGACCAGTGATTTCCATATAAGCTGTAAAGACTCATAGAATAGGAACTCCTTAGCTAAGGCCAAATAAAATGAGCAAATCAAAAAGGCATCCATTTCTTACTTACACTCGTCATCTTCTATCCATTCCACCATTTGAGGTTAGTAAATATTCTCCATGAACATGACTAGGGAATCAGTCTCCCAATCATTTAGGCCCTTAAGAACTTAAATCACCAAGCCACAGATATCCCTTTCTCACTAGATACTCGTTCAGACGAGCAACTTTGTTTGAAGCAATGCCGTACAGATCCAGAAAAAGGATCTTTAGTGCTATGCCTTCTTTTACCCCATGTATCATGCCAAAAAACACTATCACCTTGGCCCACCTTAAATAATATGAATTTTGAAAAGTTTTCATGGATCTTTGAGATTGGCTTCCAAAGACGCAGTCCAAATGTGCCTTGCACCCAATTATTGTGGCATCTTCCATATTTACTGCATATGATGGATCTCCATAAACTGTCTTTCCTCTTCATATCTCCAAAGAAAATTTCCCAGCAATGCATTATTAAATAGAGTGAGGTGTTGCAACCCAAGCCGATTTTTATCTTATGGAATGTAAACTTCTTCCCATGCAACTAAATAGTATTTGTAATCATCTCCCAAACCACTCCCTAAGAAGTCTTTTTGGAACTTCTCCAATCCCTTGGCCACAAACATCAGAATTGGGAATAAAAAAAGGAAATATGTTGGAAGATGAGAGAGGGTACTGATGAGGAGGTTGCTTTTCCCCCTTTCGATAACTAACCTCTTTTCAAGTAGCATGCTTTCTTTCTACGCTTTCAAACCACTCCATAAGTCTTTTTGTAACTTCTCCAATCCCTTGGCCACCAACATCAGAATTGGGAATAAAAATAGGAAATTTGTTGGAAGATGAGAGAGGGTACTCATGATCAAGGTTATCAAAACGCCTAGGCAAGCCCAGGCGACCAACATCAGAATTGGGAATAAAAATATGAAATATGTTGGACGATGACAGAGGGTACTCATGATCAAGGTTATCAAAACGCCTAGGCGATAGACATGGCCATCACCTAGGCGCTACCCTAGGCGATTGGACGCTCGCCTAGATGACATTTTTTTTTAGAAAAAAAGGTTATGATAAATAGGGGCAGTCGGTGTAATTGGAAGGGGAGAGAGGGTGGGTAGCCAGCAATTGCAGAAGAACTGGACTGCCTCAACTCAGGGGCAGAGTTGCTGTTTACAGGGAAAAAAAAACAGGGGCAAAGAAAGAGAGGCTGTTTACAGGGGAAAAAACAGGGGCAAAGAAAGAGAGGCTCCAAATAGGGGCTGAGAGAGAGAGAGAAAGAGAGTTGATGTGTTTATGTGTACAGCAAAAAAAAAAAAAAAAAGGGGCAGCAAGTTGCTGTGTACAGAAAAAAAAACAAGAAAACAGGGGCAAAAGAGAGGCTTCAGACGGGCTGTGAGAGAGAGAGAGAGGACGGAGAGAGAAGAAATCACATACCTGCTCGTTCTGTCGTGCTCAAGGGCTGAACGAAGGAGAGAGGAGTTTTGCTTTATGGTTTGAACTTCAATCTTTAAGTCTTTTGTCTCTTGCAGTGTTTTGTTTTTTATGGTAAAGTCTCCTGAAGTGTTGAGATGCTAAAAATCTAATATACTTAAACTTTAATTAATAAATTAATTAAAAAATTAATTACAATAAAACAATTTAACTAGGCGACCGCCCGGGCAAATTAGGTGACTAGGCGGTCGCCCAAGCGCACTCAGCCTAGGCGGGCATCGCCTAGACCCCTGGAATAATGCCCAGTCGCCTCGGCGGCGCCTAGGCGACCTCCTTTAATAACTATGCTCATGATGAGGTTGCTTTTCCCCCTTTGGATAACTAGCCTCTTTTCAAGTAGCAAGCTTTCTTTCTACGCTTTCAAATAATGGATTCTATACTAATGTAACATAATTTAGGATCCCAAAGAGAGATCTATATATGTTGTTGAAAAGGCACCCAACTCTACGCCACAAATTTACCATAAGCCCCTTCATATTGACAATCCCACCTAGTATATAAAGGATGCTCCTTAACAAATCGATGCTTAAACATAAGACCGCTTCAAAGCAGTAAAGAACAAATCTTAACACCAGTAGCTGGCTATGAGAACAATCACAAAGATATGATCCGTTAATTGTAGATGATATAGTAGGAGAACCATTCCCAACATAAAAACCTTCAACAAGAGCAGCCTCCTACACTCTATTTAACATCATGCTTAGAGGTTCTACACAGTAGTAAATAGGAAAGGAGAGATGGCTCCTTGTCTACAATCACTTGAGCCATCCTATGGAACCACGATTCATTAATAAGAAAAATATGTATACAGGTCTTTATCCAAGACTTCTACCTAACACAAAAACAAATCCAACTTCATAAGTACTCCACCCCAATTGACATGGTCATAGACCTTCTCCATGTCAATTCTACAAACAAACCTCGGTATCCTACTTCTTAATCTTGAAACAAATCATTCATTTTCAACAATACCACATCCAAAATTGTCTACCATGAACAAATGCACTTTGAGAATGAGAGATGATGCCAAGAACTTCCTCATGTCTATTTGCCAACAATTTTGCCAAAATCTTGTATACACTTCCCCCTAAACTAATTGGCCAAAGATTCTTTACATCTAATGCCCCTCCTTTCTTTGGACTTAATGTGATGAAAGTTGCAGCAGTAATGGCACTCTTCTCAAAAAGTGTTCTAATGGTAAAATTCTGCCATGAACTTCGGCTCCGTTTGTTTCGACGTAAAACGTTTTCATACGGAAAATATTTTACAGTGTAAAATGCTTTCAGGAAAATTATAATTTTTCAGCTGTTTGGTTGGAAGTTGGAAAATAAAGTGGAAAATCCATAATTTTCACTTTCTTATGTTTGGAGTACATGAAAATAATCACAGAAAATGACTTGCAACTTGCTATCATCTGTTTTTGTCAATCCGAA